>VZTN01006708.1:1030-61896 GCA_013400515.1 Erpornis zantholeuca | reverse complement strand
TTTTAATCTGTAGTGATAAACCAGAAGGAAATGCTCTGAGGAACTAGAAGAAGCTTCTGTTCTTCCTTAAGCATGGTATCTTCACTCCTCCATGCCCTAGCTGGGCTATCTACCAAGAAGAGTACAGTCACAGTTCTGTTTGGGTTTCATGTTAGTGGTCAGCCTGAAGGCACTTTAAGAGATGCCAGTTTACTTCCCACTGTCTAAATATTAAGAAGACACACAAAATCAGTTAGTTACTGCTTCTTAGCTGAGAAGCAGCTAATTTCAGCAGAGGAAAGATAATTTTTTGAAACGTGAACACATCTTTATTTTGTGATTGTGAGCATCTCTCAGCTATTTATACCAAAATTACCTAAGGAAATGCAGCTGTGCCCTTCTTCTTATGTATGCAGTCTAAATCAAATCCTTTCTGTCTATTTTATCTTCCTAATTTTTGTATTTTTTCCTACTAGACATGGAAATAATGGAAGCCCCAGGCTTTCTGAACATATCCCAGTAGAAAATTAGTTGAAAGAACTAAAAAAAGAAGCTAATCATTAAAGCTGTAGAAAGTATTATGATTTTATATTTAGAAGCCACCTTTTTTTTTTTTTGAGCATATGATTGTTCCTGTTCAGCTCTTTCATCCCACTGCAAGACTTTATTTATATGGCAAATTCTTTCAGAGTTTTTAGATTGATACTAGTATCAATAATAAATGGAGGACTATTAAAACTAAATAGTAAATTGAAGACTATTAAAAATGCTTTTTAGCATCAGAACTTCTACTCTTCTAAAATGAATTTGCTCTTATTTTCAGAGATTCACGACTGTCTCATTATTGGCCATTTACATGGCCTGCCATCTACCGTTGCTTCTGAAGTGGCTTATATGGCCTTTAAGGCATCTGGCTGTGTGCTGGATTGAGAAATTGTGTAAATTGTACTTTGAAAGCTTGCTTTCTGCAGGGTAATTTATTGCTTGTTAGAATGGAATTTCAAGATATGCTATCTTTGCTTATCATCCTTTCAGATGTACTCTGCCACAAGGGAACAAATAAAGTGACTCTGCCATTTATATTCCAAATCGCATCTATTTATTCAATCTCACAGTTACCTAATGATTAAGTGAAGCTATTTAAATCAGAACAGAATGTTTCTCTTTTAATGTGGGATCACTGCCTATCCATCAGGTAGGCATGCTCTAGCAGAAAGACAAATCTATTCTCTCATTGAAGCTGTTTGGATGTCCTGGCATGATGAAGGTAGTGATTTTTAAACAGTGCATCTTTTGTACTGGCCAGAGGTAACAGGATCTCTTTCCTCAAGGGTCTCATGGGTGCTGCTGTGAAACTTGTCACTCAATCTTCACTGACAAGAAGATCTGACTGAATGAAGTCAGCTACCACATTTCTAGCAGTTCGAGGAGAAATTTTTGCTACATCTTAATGAGAGTGTCTTCAGGAATGAGTTAAATTGCAAGTGTCCACACGTGAATGATTTCAGTTTTCCTAAAGCTGAAGTCCAGTTTAGGTCTTCTGTGAATACTCTGTGTATGCTCCAGACTTAAATTCTAATCCACCACCTACTGTCATGAGAAAGTAGAATCCAATGCAGAATATTGGGCCTGAGGAAGGGCAGTCTCTGCTCATACCATTCTCAGGTGAAGACAGCTCAGACATTCCAGTAGTGCCATTTCACTTCCTAGAGGCAATGGGTTACACAGCTAGCATGTACCACCCACCAGAACAAGAACAGGATGAGTGAGTGTTTGTGCACTGATTTCTAATCCACTGAAAGGAGTTTATGTGTCAATGTAGCAGACTTTAGCATATGTTTGATATACTTATTTTGTGTTTCTGATGGTGCATATTTGATCCACCTGTATGTATTTGCTCCATTCTAAAAAGCTTTCAGAAGGACATGCAGACAGTGTACTGTGCAGGGAAGTATATTGTTAAGACAAGGATGTAATGAACCTATGCATATTGAAATACCCACACTGGAATACAGATTTATAAATAATGGTTACAGAGTTTGATTTCAGCTGTGTACAGGGGTTGCCGTGTCCGAATAGCTGACACTGGCAGTGCTTGCACTAATTCATAAAAGACATTTGCCATTTTCTGAGAGATTATTTGGTTGGAGACTGTGACATTCTTGGTGGGAATATCTGTAACCTCTGCTGGTTTGAGCATATATTTAAGGAGAATTAGATTACATGCTGTCAGGTTTATGATGTCAGTGCCTTTAGGGTGAGGCCTCTACAGGGAAATGGCCCAGAGAGGAGACAGAGGACCAACACTGCTGTTGAGGGAGACTCAGATGAATTTGACACATTTGATCACTGGGAATTTTTCCAGTGATTCCTGGTTTGGAAGTCCTTGGAACTTCTGACAATGGTATAGCTGCAAATTTGGTAAAAGAGCTGCTCACTGGTTGTTGTAAGAAGTTAAATTGTCAAAAACCCAAGGAAATTGCATAACAAATTTACCAGCTAGGCAGCCAAGACAGAAAGTAGAGGGAAAGAGGCTGTGTTAGCCCTGAATCTTCTAACACATCATGATAAGTATGGCCAAGAATTTATTCTAAACTATTTAACAACAGTTTTTTCTTTATATTACAACATTGTTCAATAAAAGAAGAGAAAAACTCATCTCCTAGTCACTGTCTTGATCCCCATAACAGCGTATCTGTTCTGCTTTCTAGGGCGGCATGGACTGCGTAAGACCAATCAGCAGTGTTAAGCATTGCTGCAACAGGAATAGCAGTTGCCTGAATAGCAACTGAATAGTTGCCTGAATAGCAGTTGTCAGCAGAAGCTGACAGAGGCATGACGGTATGAGGTCAGCTGACAGTGTCCTTCACTCATTCTTGGGACTGTTCCCTTATTTTCCAGTTAACTTTAGAGCATTTTTAATCCTTATTTACAAGATAACTGTTCCTCATATAAAATCACACTACCAATATAAAAATCCTTTGAATATTTCAATTATGATTAATGCTTTGGTTTTATCAGTATCCAGTAATATACATTTTTTGAGAACTCTATAGAGATTTTAATTTCAAATACAGTATCTCATGAGCACCCCTTTATATTTGTTCTAATGGTACGATGAATAGAGAAGGGTTTCTTTCTAATTTTTGTCCATATGAAGTTGCTGAAGGAATACAGTTCATGAAACTTGAAATGTTTGGCAATACTGAGTACAACTTGATGACATTTTTGAATATAAAAATCCTTTTCTGTCACATTTTGTGTAAAAAATAAATCCACCAGGTAAGAAGAGAGAAAAAGAAAAGAGAAAGAGGGAGAGATATTTCTTAGAGTTACATTATGTTTAGTCTTTTGAATGACCATAGTGTGTGTTGGATTGTAAATTGTTATCTTTGGTTCTGCTATGTTTTACATGATGTCTGCACAAAGATGCAAATGGATTAGCTTGGTTGCTGTATGCATTGCAATATGCTTCATTTAAGGTAGAGAAGACCTCATCTGAATAGCAATATGGCAGATGAATTTCAGTGCAAATAAGGACTGTTAATGCTTTTTGTTTGAAAAAAGAAAAGACTCTCTCAAAATAGGGATACAGAGTGATTGCCTCTGAATCAGTTCTTATGATACACAGAGAAAAGATCTAGAGTTATCAGAGTGAGTGCTCTAAAACCATCAGAGAATGTCAAAAAGGCCTCACATTAAATACCATTAGGGAAGAAGTCATTGTGCCACTGAGTAAATAAATGGTTTTGTTTTCTTGTCTTGGGAGGATAGACAGAGACCTAATGACTGTTGATACATTTCTTAATCAGATACTGAAACCCCAATCACAGGCATTCACTTCCCTTTTATAAGAGTTTTAAAGCAAACTCCCCAAAATAGTTATCTTACTGCTCATTTATTTATTCTACTTAGAATTAGTCTTTATTATACCTTGATACTATTCTAAGCAGATTGCAAAATTAATGTAGTTAAAAGGATTTAAAACTTAACTTTCCAGCATCTCCCTTATATGACATGTCCTGCCCTTACACTGATGGCATCTATGTTAACATATGACCTCTACTTCCAAATTTAGTTCATAGATAAAAAATTTTGGGAAGGCCTCTCTTGCAGTAAAAGTCAGTATGTTCAAAGGCAAGACTGCCTGTGTATGGATCAGATGAAAGATTTACCTTGTTAGGTGTCTTGCCAGTGATAATGGTCACATGCTGAGACGATGTAAGACCCCTTAAGTAGATAAGACGCTATCAAGTTTTCTGCAGCCCTCAACAGACCTCCCCGAAGATGAGCAATATAAAGATTTATTGCTAGAGCACAGAACTAGACAAGTTCCTCCCAAATTCAGCCTCAGCCCAGACTGCCTGCAAACTATAACCCTTCCAGCAGGAGTGGCCAGGGACTTTCATAGAAGGACTCTATGTCACTGGACTGTCTGATGTCATGACCTCCAGGACAGGTAGCCACTGAACAGAGCATCAGGCACATATATGGTGCTAGTAAGGATACCCGAGAAGTGCTGTAGAGCACATTCTCAAATCCCCTCTCTGTTGACACCTTGTCATGACATACCCTATGACAGACAATAGACAGCAGCAGTTAATTTGGCTGTGAGACCATGTGTGGGGCTGGCTGTTCTTCACAGCAGAATGTCTGTAGCCTCAGGACACAAGGTGGGAAAACTCATTAACCTTTCAGCATAAACTGGCCTCAAGCCATCTTCTTTGTTGCTGTACCAGAGGCAGGTGACTTCAGCAGCCATGGTGTCTGCACCTGCCAGCACATCCTGCAAGGAGGCAGACAGCTGTGCACCCAGAATGTGTCATTGCAGAGAAATGCAGGTAAGTGGAATTTATCTGTGTCTAACTCAGCAATGCACAGCTTACAGCTTGTCCTGTACATCAGGCATGTGATCTTATCTCCTTTGGCTACCACCAAGCTTTGGGAGCTCTGGCCTGGTTTAAATGTTAAACCCACCACCTTTCATTATATTCAGAATACAAGTGGGAGCTGACCCAGGGCGCAGGGGCCAAACACTTGCAGTGGAAAGCATCTGTTAATATATGACAAGTCAGACAGTCTTTGCGCATGAACGCTATGCACAAATTTCAAATAGTTATGTTGATTGTAAGGAGATTCTCTGTGGAGATATTCCAGCAGCAAGAAACTGAAAGCTTCTAAATTGCTTCTTTTTCTTTTGCTCATGTTCTTAATAAACTGTAGAAGCACTACCTTAGGCTACTGGATGGAAACCAGCAACATTAGTATTTTAAAATAAATTTGCACAATTGGATACTTTAAGGCATAATTATGGAGAGCTTGTTTTGTTTATAGGTATCAACATCTGTTATCCTATCTGGCCTGTCTGCCATGGTATGTACTTTTGGTTTCTCCAAATAGATATTAAATATAAACAAAATACAAACAAAATCCTCTGTAATACAATTTTGACCTTTCCACAGATGAGATGAAGAAACATCTTTTTGAGAGCTTCTATGTAGAGAATAAAAAGCTTTTGATAATGACTGATATTCACACTGTCATTAAGTGTTGATTGAAATACAAATTTCTAGAAGTACTGAACATGGAATGACCCAAATGGCATATTCATTAGATGATAAATGTCACGGGAATGTTTCTGGGGAGAAGCATCTGTCTGACACAGACTGCCTCTCCATTGCGAATAACACAAACCCAAGCCATCCCATCGACTCTCTGGTCAATACTGTCCACTTGAAGGGTCTTGGAAAATACCAAGCATGTGAGGTGATGACAAAGGACAAGGCAGTTGTAGCAACTCCAGGCCCACAGTCTGGAGTTACATACAGTGGGTGGCACCACAGCGTACACAAGGCACTGAAGGAGGAAAGGCTGTCTCAGATGGATACCACACGCAATAAATATCTAGGACCAAGGCTGCTTGGAAATTTGTTTATAATTTAATTTTACACATTGTGTTGGATTTTATACTGTTACAAAGGCACTGTCTAGTCCATAACTGGCAGTTTATTTAGGTTTTGGCTCACCTTTATATTTTGTTGATCAACAATCAGTTATTTCTGTAATGTGTTGTCTGTGACCCATTAATTATGAAATGAATTACTACAGCCTACCAAAAAATTTCATTGCCTTATCATAAAACACAGAATCATTCATCAAACTATTATGGGTCCCATGAGTCAAAACTCACAGAGATTTGTAATTGAATGGATAGTAAACACAGATAAAGCCTTTTGTCAATAAGTACCCATAAATTAGTCAGGCACAATATACTCCCTGCATATTCGAGAAAGTCTCTTTCTCCCATGCACCTAAGGATTATGTAACATGTTAAGTAGTCAAGTTAGGAATGTGTATCTGGTGAGGCCAGGATGTGGGGCAGGAGTTCCCAACCTCGTTTCAGTGCTGCCCACACACACCAGTACCATGGCCATGCTGGTGCCCGAGCTTGTTTAGGGAAGCATTCGCTGCTCGGCTCCAGGACGCTGCGCAGAGCCTGACTTGCAGCAGCCTTGCAGGGGTGGCTGCCACCCGGTGGCCTCTGCTACCTCTGCTTGGCCTTCAGCCTGCTCCATGCACCCACTGCATCCCAATGTACTTAACAGCCAAAGGAAGTTTTTTTTGATACAATGCTCTGGCTGCTGGTCTCTGATTCAGGCCTGCCTTTCTAGCAGATAAGGTGTCCTCAGAAGCTGTTTCTCTAGATTTCTCTATCTTCTTTGGACTTCCCCTTTTTGTCCAACCTTTCTTGCATGCAGACGTATGCCAAGAAGATCCTCCCCTTACTTTCTGCATGTGCAAGAGCTCACAGTTACATCCTTACATCCATGCAAACACAGGGATGGATAGGAAGTCATGGGTGAAACCAGGGAAGGTCTGGGCCAGAGACAAGTTGTGAGGGATGGACATACTGCAGTTGATGAGGGAGTGATCTATGGTAGCAAAGCACTCTTCTGCTTCAGCAGTTACGTAGGAAATTCAGTGAGAAAGCATAGAGAAGGATGTCAGCTGCCCAGTGTGAGCTCATTCCTGCTCTAGCCTGTATGGCACAATTCTGCATGCTGGGTCTGAAAAATCTTTACTCTATTGAGGAACCAGCTGGTAAAATGACAGTGATACCTTTTCTGCTTAAAAGAGAATAAAAGAACCTAGGAAGTGATGCTTTTAAAGCTGAACTGTTAAAAAAGGAAAAAAACACCAAGATTGCCAATTCAGACTCTTGGTAACTAAGAAATACCAGAATTGCAGGAAAAGTCTCTACAGCATCATGGATATAAATGTGTTATACTGTACCTTCATTTCCTCTTTATACATAATTTTCTCATAGGACCTTTATGAGACCAACTGTGGTGACAGGGTATATTTCAAGGATTAACTAGGATTGTGTAGGGAAGGGGACTGCTATTTGTTGTCCCTGCCTTCTACACTACAGAAGCAAAATGGTCTGTACAGATCATATAAAGGGATTTCAGAATAGGAAAGATTGATCTCTGAATTAAATATTTGAATTTTGCCTCAAACTGGGTTCAGACACAGAGTTCCTGCAGTTCTCTATTGCAGGAATAATTTAAAATGAGTTTTCATCCACAAGTGGTCACTAACTGAGTCACGTTCATTTCTGAGTTTCGATGTGAATTGCTAGGGTTTGATTTATGGGAGTACTGATAATTCAGAGCCATGACTGAAGCTGGTAGGAGCTGGTCTTTAAATATGTGAAGTGCTAAGAAGTGAAAGGTATTTTCAAAGATCAGGTACAAACCTTTCAAGCTGTGCATCCACAATTAAGAGTGCTTTCAAATTTAATCTAGTGTTAGTACTCTTTCCCCAAAATACCCACAGTTCCATTTCTCCATCTTGAACTGGTCTGCTCTACAGATTAATGCTGGTGCCACACCCTAACAGTGTAGGAAAAGAAATTCCATGAAAAAAAGAGTATTTTGAAACCATATGAGGTTTTGAATAATGTAATGTAAATAAGACATGGAGGGCTCAGTTAGCAATTAAATGAAGCAACAGTGGCCTAGAACCTAAATTCAGAGTTTACTCTGACCTCCAGTGTAGCACAGGTCAGTTCTTCCCTGAATTACATTTAGTTTAACTACGGCATATCTTTTAAAAAGTTAGAAAATCTCAATTTAAGTATTTGTAGCTTGAACAAGCTATCATTATTTTGTTAAATTATTGGAGTAAATAATTTTTATAGTACTAATACATTCAGTTTGTGTTTTGCAATGTCTCTGCTTTTAACTTCCAGGCACTTCATCTTTTTGTGTTTGTGCATTTGAGACTGAAGAGCCATCAATTATCAAATTTCTATTCCTCCTAGAGATAATTAAAAACTGTGACCAAGGCACCCTTTAGCTTTTTTGTTAAGATAAATAATCTGAACTTCAGTTTTCCACCATGGCAATTTCCCCTATGCTTTGATCTTTCTCCTGGTTCACCTCTGAACCAGAGAGACCAAATTTATTACTTTTTCAGCTGTGGGTGCTGGGATTGTGAACAGCATCTCAGGATACTAGTTAGTCCCAGGTTGCATAACTTTTCTAACACTTTTTGGTATTATTCTGCTCATTCCTCACGTGATTGGCATTTTCTTTCGCTGTTATACCCTTTTTGTACTGCACAAAGAGCTAATCTCCATTTGACTGACACGATGTCCCAATCATTGCAGTTGCTGTTCCCAACACAGTGTCTCATTACCTCTGTAATTCCTGAATATTGTTGAATTACAATTATCTGTATTGATACGTGTCATTTTCTTGCAGCATCTTATAAACTCGTTTGCTTCAGTGTGCCTCCTTCATGAGTCATATGCAAACTTTGATCAGTAAGGATTCTCTCATTTCTTCCAGAGCACTAATAAAAATGCAAAGGCCAAGAACTGACCCTAGCATAGCCTTAAGAAGAATAGCCCTTAATGAGACCTCACTGTTTACAAATGTGTTCTGCAACCTGTCAACAGCTTTTAAAAATTCATTTTCTGTGTACCACATTGCTTTTGTTTTAATTATCAAAATGTTGTAGAGTGCCAAGGATTCTGACTTTTCTACATAGCCTCTATTCCCTTTCTTAGTCACTGAATGCGAGATCTTTAATTGCGCATAAAGTGAAGAAGGCATCTGATGGGAAAAAAAAGGATGTGATCTCCTAATTAAAAAGTGTATCAAAATGCACTGAAGACAGGTGAACTAAAGACACTTAAGCCATGATAAACCCCGCATATCTAAACCTATGGATTTTAGGTCCTAATTTTTCTAAATATGAAGGGCTTCTCTGTCTGTGTGAGTGTCGGGGTTTTGATGCTGGTTAAGTGCCAGGCTCCCACAAAAAAACTATTAACTTATTTTCCTCTGCCATAGCTAAGTAGAGGAAGAGGAATTAAAAACTTCATGAGTTGAGATAAGGATTAGGGAAAAACACTTTAAGGCAAAACAGGTTCAAAATTTAACAGTATAAAGAAAATTTATTATTAACAGAATTAAAAGTAAAAAAAAAAAAAAGGTAAAGAGAACTAAAATAAACCTTTAGAACACTTTTCCTTCCCAGTCCCTCCCTCTTTCCACTGACCGCACAAGGAGACAAAACATGGGGTTTTGGTTAGTCTTTCACTTCTTAAAAAAAGCTATTTCTTTAGTACGCTTAAGGAAAAGAGTTTCTTTCTTCTGCTGTGCTATGGGATCCTTTCCATGGGAGATAGTTCTCTGCGAACTTTTCCAGTGTGGTTTTAACTTCCACAAAGAGCAGTCCTGCCCGAACCTGTCTTCTCACAAATGCCCAGCGTGGGCCATTTTAGTTCATGGGGTTTAGTCTTTTAAGGATGAGCTGTTCTAGTTTGGAAGCAAAGGTTCTCTTTCTTTATCCCTGGAAACAAGGGTCTTCTCTCGCTGTTCGAGTTTCTCACTAGATGACAGTGTTTCAACATCCACCTGCTCCAGTGTGAGCACTCTTCTTTACAGGCTAGGCATGGATATGTGCACTCTCCCATGCACCTCATGAATTACAGAGAAACAAATTGTTTTATTACAGTCCTCACCACAGGTCGTAGAAAAAACTCAGCTCCGACACCCGGAGCATCTCCTTCCTCTCCTTCTTTTCACTGACCTCGGTGCCACCATGTTGCTTCTCCTCACATGTCCTCTCTTCTTTTTCTCTGACTCGGAAGAAAATTGTTGTCCATAGGTATTATTGTTCTCAAGTTCTATCAATTGAAAAGTTCTTATAAAGCTTCGCTGGGTTGAAAAGGTTTATCTTGGCTGTGTTCCACGTGGGGGAATTGTTTGCCATGTTTCTGTCGCCGTCCACGTGATCCCCACCAGCACCTCACGGGCGGGCCCGGCCTCGGGAGGGCCCCGACTGCACGGTCCCAGCCTCAGGAAGGCCCCGGCCCTGCACCCCCCTGGTGGGGGACACCTCATCACCCCTCGGGAAAAGAAGGGAGAGCTTCCACTGCTTTTTCCTTTCTTAAATATGTCATCACAGAGGCGTTACCAACTTCTCTAATTGGGCTAGTCACCTCTGCCCATTGTCAGAGCCTTCAGCGATTGGCTTTGTGCCGGACATAGCAGAAACTTCAAGCAGCTTGTTCCTGCCCACCAAAAACTAGACTGTTTTTAAACTAGCGCAATGAGAGACAGTTTTGATATAGTTTTAAATATTCACTGATTAGGATATTCCTCATTCACTCAAATAGAAGTGTAAATGTATAAAATAAATTGCAATGAACTGCATTCCCTGAATGCATGTTTCTTGCTGCTCATTAGGAGAGAGAATGTACAACCAGCTCAGATGTAAATGCTGATGTGAGCTGGCCAAGGTTAGATGAAATGAATCCCAAACAAAGCCCATAGAATTCCAGAATGATTCTTGCTTTTCTGTTCTGGTAGTGAAGTCTATAAACAAATTCAATTTTATGGAAACTAAGAAAGAATTCTGAATGTTTTGCTTAACTAAACAATGTCTTACTTGTTAATCCAGCAGCTATTTAAAAACTGAATTAGCTAATTAATTACCATTCATTTTAAGTACAACATTAACTGATAACCTCCCTTGCACACTGTACAGCCCCAGGGCCCACAGCAATCAGAGGTGTGCCTGGAGAGATCAAGCTCACCATGATCTGGGAACTTGGGCCAAAGAAAAGAATGAACAGATTAAAAAAAATGTTTTGAGAAAAAATCTGAAGACCATGGAATATGTGCTTCCCTAATTTTCCTAAAATAACTCAAAAGAATTCTTGAGGGAGAGATTAAAAACAATTGTAATTGAAAATACCTATTTTTGTCTCATCTGTGAGGATAATTTCCTTTCTCTAGCAGGATTTCTGTTTTCAGTAACTTGATTAAGGGACAATATCTCACATGTATAAATGATCTGGGCACATTTGCATATGAATGTTAGATGGCATAGCATAGAAACTGATTAAGCCTCATCTATATCACATGCCTGGAAATTAATGCTAATAGCACTCAATGTATTAAGATTTGGATTAAACTTAGCCAGAGAAAATGAAGTGTAAAAGAACTTTGCTAAACATTTTGGAACTTAACAGATTTTTTTTCCCTTTTAAAAAAGTGTGAAAGTTTCTTCATCTCAGCTGTTGCTAGCTCACACATTCTTAGAAATAATAGTCTTCTAAGCACATACAGTCTACAGATGATTTGAGGAAGATAACTGTTTATGGTGGAAAACTCTGTGAACGTGTGTCTGACTTTACCATTCTTGTGTTTAGATAAGGCAGGCAGTAGGAGTGAGTACATGCTTTCAAAAACTTTTCATTTTCAGAAACACAAGGGAAAGTAAGCAATAATTTTCAAGCCTTGGCAAGAAATGCTGAGGAGTTACTAAACATTTTGGAACTTATGGTCATTTGTGTTTGATTTAAACTCTTATTGTTTTGCTTATACTCGAATGGTCCTAGCAGCTGATCCTGAGATGCTGTCAGTGGTGTGTACCATATGCCCTCAAGATGCCCTGAGAGTTTGACATTTGAAAAGTCACTAGACAGGCTTCAGAAGTAAGTGCTCAAATCATGAATAAGGTAAAATAGAAACCTCTTTGGATTGAAATTAATAAAATAAATTAAATTTCGCATGACTCTCACCAGTGACCAAACTTTACCTGTGCAGCCTGGCTCATGGTAAGGACATCTTGTTTTCACTGAAATGAGTAGGACCTCTGTGACCTCTGAGGCTCACCTTCTAAAGTCCAATCTTGTGTAAAAGACCTGGTAGCCACAGACAAATTAAACTTGGCTTGAGGTCAAAACATTGCATCTCATCCAGCAGTTGAGGTACAAGCCTGGCTTTCATCCCTCTTTCTGAATGAGCTGAAACCCCGGACGCAAACAATTACATGTGAAAAGTTCAAATGCAGACAAAACTCAGCTGGTCATTAATTCTGAAGTTTCCTCATTTTCTAGCAGAATAATTTTTGCAGCTTGGCATACATGTAGCATATGCAACATTCCAGTGCTAAACAGAAGATGAACAGAAGTTTTTACAGACTGTGGGGAAAGATCATTTAAGTTTTAATTAATGCATGCCTAGCCACTGATGATACAGCAAAGCAGAAAATTCCTGAAATATCTTTACTTAAAGCCTTAATATCTTTAAGTTAGCGCCTTCTTTGTGAAACAGAAGGCACTAAAAATATTTTATAGCAGCAGTTGAGTTATTTAGAAGAAAGAAATGTATGTTATTTATTTATTTTGTCCAGCTTCTGCAAGTTATATCTGCTGTAATGGTGTTTTAAGTTTTATTTGGTTTTGCAGATTTTTCCCCCCCATTTTATTATACCTCAGTCACTTTTTAAGAAAAATGCAGTGTTTGATGTTAATATAACAGGAATTAATATGTTATCCACCATAATAAAAGAAATAACCTTTTTAATACCCTAAAAGGTAACAAGGATGGAAGTTAATGTTTTTTATGAACATTCTTTTCATTTTAAACTATTAGCCAGCCAAAGTATTAGCCAGTTTTTATAACATAAATGAGGTTCTCATTCTGTAATGTCTCCAGCTGCCTGTGGGCAGCCCAGATGAGTAAAGCAAGGCCCCCTTGAACTGACTTTGTGCCATGAGACCATGTTCTCACTTGTACTACCACTGTGTTGTAGCTCTCCTTGCAGATTACACAAACAAAGGCTCTGAGCACACTTCCCCTTGCTTCCTCCCTCTTGTTAACAGGATGGTGAGGGAACAGAAAAGCTCGTACTGTGTAAGATTATGATTAGGGTTTTGGACATGCAGAAACATGCTACCTGCCATGTGACAGAACCCACTCTACAGCTGTATTTTCCTGTTGTCTTCTTAGTTCTGAAAATATAATTTCCTTGGGTATACAACGATGTATTTTTTATTCAAATTTTTAATTTCTTTTTGGTGGTGAATTCAGCAATAGCTGAATTATGAATTATGCAGTGACATAGGTTCTCCCCTGTCCTTAAATACACCCAGATTTGAGGGCTCTGCTCATCAGCTCTAAATAGTTATTCATGGTGCTAAAGATATTGCTGAGAAACACATGTGGGACCTGTGAGCCTGTTCTGCCTCTCCCTGCGATGCTGCCTTCCAGGACTATTGCAAATAGAGAATGGCATGGAGCTCGCTGCTGGCACCAGTGAGTACATGTGTACTGCCATGACCAGATCTGAGCACAAAGCCATGCAGGGATTTGGAAGGAATTCACCTGGGGATTTAAATGCAAAGAACGAGTTCTATCCTGTGAAATTACCTACACAAGTCAGGCTTGAAAAATGACAGCAACTCATGTGAGACCTATTCTCTATGACAGGGTTTGTTTTCTGCACATTGGCTCCCTGGTTTCTACTGTTGCAGTAGTTGGGAGAGTGCTGTAGCCAGGTGGGATGTGGTAGTGTTCTGCCTGGTCAGTGGTTAATTTCCATTAGCAAAGAGGCCCTCACTCTCTGAGTGAAAGATGTGGAATTAGCTGCTTGTAAGCAAGAATGCTGTTCCTTTAGCAAGTACCAAATACCGATAGGATGTAATTTGTGCAACATGTCCCCATAACAATTCAGCTATTGGGAAAGGGGAACAAAAATAAAGAGCTTGATCCATACCTTTATGTTTAAGAGTGCCACAGCTGACACACTGGGGAATACGCTTGGAAAAAACAGGCTGGTGTCTGCCTTGAAATCTTCAGAGACCAACTAAAGGTTTCAGCTACCGTGGGCTGCCCTGGGGACTGACACACATTCTTATCAACTCCTGCCCCTTACTGAGAAACACTCTTAGGTAATGTGGGCATGAGTGATACACCACCTCTTTCAACTCGAGGATTAAAAAGTTCTCTCCCGCTGTCAGGAAACAAATACTGATCTTTACAGGACACCTGAGACACCAGAGAGTTAGTAATAGGTGGTAGGGAGGAAAAGCAAGTAATGGTAGTCTGGGGACAAAATGGAAATTTAGTGATTCACAGAAGCAGCTTTCTTTAGAACAAAACAGAACATTTTATTGATTTCTCTGTCTTTTAAAAATAGTTTTGTTGAATTTCATTATTCACAGGGCAACAGAAAATGTGCACTCTGAAATTCAATAGTGAATAAAATCAGGAAAATTGAAGCTGGTATTCTGACCTCATTGCTCTTTGGTATCTCATTATGCATTTCAAAGCTGTACAGAGAAAGGATGCATACAAAAATGTGTGATAAAAAAAGAGAGAAAAAGGAAACAAAGAAACAATTACCACAAAACAAGCAGTATAGTATTTTATACAGGCTACATAAAGCATCATATACTGATAGAATAATTTTCAGAATTCAGCTTTAAGTGAATTAGAAATATAATTAGGGAATGCAGTGGGAGAATTCGTGACACATTTGATTTCTACTGTCTTGAAGCATGGACTGCTCTCTGAAAATTCAGAATTCAGTCTCCAGCTCTCGGCTCAGCTAAATCTTGTTTTTTCACTGCATCCAGTGATGTGCTGTTCATAACATCATATGTACATTCATACAGCTGCACCTCTGTGTCACTAGTAACATAGGCCAAAAGCTGCTACCTCGTTCCCATAAGCAGATTTTAAATATGGTAGTTCTGGGCTTGATTGACATCATGAGAGTGGACTACTGAAGTGGTTGCCTCTTGTCTTGACTTTGCACAGCAGTGTTTTAGTAGTGGAGAGCCACAGAGGTGGCTTTTGTGAGAAGACACCAGGCACTGCCCCACGTCAACAGGCTCCAAGATGGACCTGCTGCTGGCCAAAGCCATGCCCATTAACAGTGTTGGTAGAACCTCTGTGATAACATATTTAACAAAGAGTAAAAAAATGCTGAGCAAGGGCTGGAATGGAAAGAAGTGAGAAAAATGAGAAAAACTCCAGGCACCGGAGCAGAGATTCCCCTGCAGTCTGTGATGAAGACCATGGTTAGGCCCCTCTGCAGTCTGTGGAAGCCCACAGTGGAGCAGAGATCCACATGCAGCTTGTGCAGGACTCCATGCCAGACTAGGCAGATATGCCACGGATGAAGCTGCAGTGAAGGCTTCTGGCCGGGGACCCATGCTGGAGCACTCTGTTCCTGAAGAACTGACCCTATGGAAAGGGATTAATGGATTGAAGAACTGCAGTCTGAGGGACAGACCCATGCAGGAGTAGCTGATGTAGGACTGTTTTCAGTGGGAAGCCCCCAATGCTGGAGTTGGGTAAGGGTGTGAGGATGAAGGAGCAGCAGAGGCAGTATGTGATAAACTAACTGCAACTCCCATTCCTTGTCCCTCTGTGCCACTGTGGCAAAAGAGGTAGACAAACTGGGAGTTGTCGAGCCCAGGAAGAAGGGAGGGGTGGGGGAAGGGGTTTTTAGATTTATTCTTATTTCTCGGTATCCTACTCTGTCATTAGCTGACAATAAATTAAATTAATATTCCCCAAGCTGAGTCTGGTTTGCCCATGATGGTAATTGGTGAGCAATCTCCCTGTCCTTATCTCAGCACACAAGCTTTTTATTATATTTTCTCTCCCTGTCCTGCTAAAGCGGGGGGGAGTGAGAAAGTGGGCAGCTGGTAGCCAGCCAAGGTCAACCCACTTTGCCTGTAGGGCCCTTCTCCCCTTGCTTTATTATTACTATCCCCTGTGTGAGGGAGTGCAGGGCCCTCCCCCATGTTCTCAGCCACAGCTTTGCTAAAGTCAGCCCTGCCAGTTCCCAGCATTGCAGAAGCAAGGAGCCACCAGCCACCAGCCTAGGCTGCAAAGGTGTTAAGTTGGAGGAACATGGTAGTCATGCACAATAGTCTCATGGTTAATATCTGGAAGTTGTGTAGGGTGTGAAGTTAATAAAATTTTGCCTTTATAGAATTGAGAGAATTTGGTTCCCAGTGGCTCATTTGCCACTTTAAATGCAGACAAATCTAATGCTGTCTGATTTCAAGCTATTATCAAGCTGTTACCTACATTTGTTCTTATGCCTAATTTAACTTTACAAATTATTGTTTTGGCCAAATTATTTTGTAACCTGGTTATGCAGAAGTAACATCCTCCGAAGAAAAAACAGAAAAAAGTAGCACATGGTGACTCATTCCAAGTACCATCCTACGAAGAAAAGAGAAAAAGTACCATATGGTGACTCATTCCAATGCCTTTTTCATGTTTCTATGAAAATGAATGATGCAGCAGATATTGGTGCATGGCTGGATCCAAGGTGCCAGAACCCGATCCAAAGTGTGTGTAGAAGTATTTTTTAAGGGTCACTTTACTGCATTGCAAAATGCCTGAAAAGGGGACACATTTAACACTGCCAAACACTCATCAGTGTGTACTGAAATCACTGAGCAGAGTAACCTGTCATTTATTACAGACACAAGAAAGCTGCTGTATTTGAAATCTTGTTCTCATGTAGCTCATTTACATTGAAATTGCCTTTCAACATCACACCATCAGTTATATTTATGTCATCCATTGACAGGTAAAATGTTCTTTGGGGAAAAAAGATGCAGCAACAGAGAAAACAGTAAAACAGTACCTCATGACAGAAAATTGTAGGGTTTTTTTGTGCCCACAGTTATATGAAAAATGTGTGACATTCAAGGAGACTGTGAGAAGGACAGGGCAAATTGAAACTAGGGTGAAATGTCTTTAAGTCCTGCATATCTACCTTTGCAGCATTTGAAAATGTCAGATCCATGTGGAGTATTATCTACTTAGAAGAGGAATAATTTCTGCTGGTACTAGCTTTTTTAAAGAGGTGGGACTAGATGCATCATCACTGCAAAGTAGGAGATTTCCATTGACTTCAGAGACAGTGGGAAGATAAGGACAGGCCTCTTAGAATATTGCACAGGAAGAACTTAAAGGATTTTTCTGTCTGTTTGAGCGACAGATAACAGAGAAATTCAGATTGCATGGTTTGTGGTGTAAGAATCTGGTATTTCCTTGCTATGCTCTGCCTTTTGTACTGATGTTCAAATAAGAACTGTAAATGATAACTGTGATGAATGCTGACTTTTTTTTATGCCTTCTCTGGTACTGCACTGTGAGTCATCATTAAAGTACATAGCTTGAAATAAAAATATTTCAATGCACTATTTGTGTTTTCAATGCACAATTTCAGTATTTCAAAAGCCTTTCTCTTCAATGATTAAAAATAATAATCAGTACTTTTACGTGAGGTTATCTCTGCTTTCTTACACAGCAGATTGTTTTACTCATTTCACTGCAAGTGCTACATTTCCTCTGCTAACACTGCCTTTGTAGATCACCTCAAGGTCTCACCTCCAGCCTTCCAGGTATGTTTTTTGTGTGTCTGGAGCTAGCATGAACAACAGCATTTGGGAGTAAAGCTGGGTCTCACTTGTTATACAAGAATTGTTGTTAGAGTGGTTTGTCCAAATTGTTCTGCTGTGATTATTTTTATTTTAGTTGCTCAGCCTTTTCATTGAGGCAGTGCAGGGAAATGTGTCAATCCCTGTTCTGTTAGCTTTGGGTCCATGAACTGACCACATTGCAGTTTATCTGTCTCTGAGTAATGTGTGGATGATAAATATGTGGAAGTATTTTCCTAGACTTTTCATTTGATTGAGATAAAACCCCAATAAGAATGCATCTCAAAATTATTTGGTGAGTGAGTGCTAATGAGTACATACCCATATTAAAAGTCAGTATTTTCAGCTTGTCTGGACTTCTATAGAGAAAGCTGACAGGGGTGTGGAAAATTGTACATCCTGGGTGAGCAGCCATTCCACTTCCCATGTCTAAGATAATGTCCCCAGTGACTTTGTCCAAGAAAAAGAAAAACAGCAAAATGCCTCTTTGCAATGTTTTCATAGAATCACTGAATGGGTTGGGTTGGAAGGGATCTTTAAAGTTCAGATACAACAACTAGTTAAAGTCTCGGGTGGAAATGAAATCCCTTCCAGCTTAGCACACTGCTTCAGTGACAGCGGGAGTATCCTTATCTCTCCAGTGTATCAATAATATCCTAATTTCTCAAGTATTTTTGAAAATGGGCTGTTTCCTTATGTCACACAATACCTTCCTAAAACCAGGAGATGGAGCCCTGCAGCCAAAGCCTATCACCGACTGCTGAGTCTACACAAAGAAGAAATACTTTTTAATTGCATTTGAGGAGAGCATGTATCAGTTCTGCTTCCTTGTGATAAGATTTGATGTGTGCCATCACTCAGCAGATTTGTGGCTACTGAATAGGGAAATGGTCTCATGGGCTTTTGTCTTCAGAACAGGGCAGCTGGAAATCAGAAGGCTGCAAATAGTCTGTTCAGTTTTATACCAGTGGCTAATAAATTCTTTGGTAACGTTAGTGGGGCTGAGATGACACTGTCTGCTACATGAGAGAAGAGAGTAGAGCAATTCTGCAGTGTTAGGACAGCAGGGAGCCCTGGGCTCACCTCCCTTGGCACCTGCCACTCCAAGGTTCATCCTATCATTGGATGCCTGAGGGGACATCATACAGCACCAGGAGCATGTCATGGCTGGGCCCAGAGAGGCTTCCATGTCACCCCCAGGGCCCCAGGAGCTCTGAACCATGCCATGTGCTGCTGAAGGCTCTGCTGTTCACGTGGTATTTAATTGGGCCATGCTGTGACAGTTTAATCCATTAACAGGGCAATGAGGAGCGAGGGACTGCCTGCGAGCATCTGGCATGGCCTAAAAGCCCTCTGTGTACTCAGTGCTTGATTTACACAGCTTGTCAAAGTCTGCCAGAGCTGGCCACTTCCCTTCTCACGTTATTAGTCAGTTATTAACATGGACAGTGCTTAGCAACTTAATTCAGCAACATTAGCCACGATCTTCCTGGAATACAGATTTCTAAGTTCCACTCACCACCTACGCTGCTTGATTTCAGCACAAGCAATGCACCTCAGTGCCTACATGGAGGGACAAGCAGGGGAGACTGTTTGTGGCATATATATACATATAAAAGCATGTGCTCAAGTAATCCAGGAAGACTGTTCACTTCATTGCATGCACACATGAAAAAGAATATGAATCTTGCAAAACCATTTGCTTCCCTGGAGTACAAACATATTACAAAAATGCAGACCAGGGAAAAGCATTCACTGCAGTTATTTTGCTTTGTTTTGGCAACACAATATGCTGGATGCTGGCTGGCTCTCTTGCCAGTCCAGACAAGCACAGGGCTGCTGGAGCAGCACACAACAGCATTTCCAATGCCAGTGACCTGCAACTAATTCTGTGGGGGTGATTTCAGGGCAAAGGAGGGGAAGGACAGCCCCAGTGTCAAACTCCAAACCAACTGGCAAGATTTCAGCTCAAGATTTTCTTTATTTCGGAAAAGTCTTGGATTCATAAATTTAGAAATACACTTTAAAGATTATGCTGCTATTGGATAATTCATCAATTCCTCGGTCACACTGCTTTCCTGAATGCTGGCTTCCACTGTGCTATAAACAGAAAACAGTGAAAAGTAGATTAAAAAATGAGAGTTTGAGTTGCGATGCCTCCAAAATGCAGCACTGGAGCCCTGTCCTGGCAATGAGCACATTCTGAAGCTTTTCTAACGTGTTAAGAAGGGACTCCACTGCCCTAACTGCACTAGGGTTTCCAGCTCCTGCAATGCTCATTGGCACAGTATGGATAAAAGGATCTGTGGTGCAGAAACTCTTCCCAAAACCACTCTTTTAAAGTGCTACACTCTTTTAAATGTTACACCATGTCTGCTGGTTCCCACACCAGGTATGGAAAGCCTCAGATGGCACCAAGTGGCTGCACTTCTCCACACTCTGTTACCCTCTTTTGCAGCCAGTGAAGAGGGTATGTGGCACAGGGAAAAGAACAAGGATGCCATGCATCCATCATTATCAATTAGATAACAATTTCTTGCCTCTATCTGAATGAAAGACGTTTTAGACATTTATGGAATTAGTTGTACTCAGAATCAGACTTGATTTTCTTGTTTGGTTTTGACAATTTTATCTAAATTTACAACCTGTAAAGTGCACTTCCCCTGCAGAGTTGTCAAAGACACCCTAAATGTTGAAACTGATACTTCCAATGAATTTGGGAGTGGGGAGTTTTCTCAAAAAACAATGCTTAAAAGCAATCAGGACAACAGCCTTCACATAATAACCTGTACTGTCTGGCTGTAGAATAATTAACTCAATGATAGGCTCATGACTGCATATATCAGAATTACATCTAGAAATAACAAGGTGTTTGTGGGGCTCCCTAGATGACTGTTAGAAACCAGGAGAAGTTTGTCCTCCTATTCCTTGTTTATTTTGGTTGTTACAGACACCAGCCAGATGGATAAAAGTACCCTCACAAAAAGCCCTAACATAGGCTGTTATGTGTAAACAGTAAATAATTCTTGCAGGTAGAGGTTGTGAGCATCTTTCAAAAAGTGCATTTAATATATGTTTTGTGGGGTTTGGGTTTTTAGAAGTAATATCTTTTATTGGGTCATCTGAGACAGCTTGGTAAAAAAGATGAAGTTTTGGCATACAAGCCCTTTTTTATTTGGCTGTTCCTAACTTTTGATATATCCCTAATGAAAAAGTAGCAGTTTATCTTCTAAAAATAGATATATAATGTATGAAATTTGTACTCTAACATATTCAAACAACCTAGCCTCTGGTTCCACCACTGAGAACACATTTCATGGAAATGTTAAAAGTGAGAGGATGCTTTCATTTTCTGTATTTCTTGGGCTTGTGTCAGATGACTTAAACCTGCTTTTCCCAATGTGGGGTGTTTCTATTAGAAATAATTGGTCCATAAATGCAGCTTCAGAGCATATGGATTTCTTTGGAGAGTGATAGAAGTTCACTAAAATTCACTGTTTTGCAACTGAATAATTAAAACTTGTGCTTTGAAACGATGATCTTGTCATCATCCAAGAGAAAAAAACCCAACCTATTAGTTAGTTGATACTATGATCAAATGCTTTTCTGTTGCTCTTTGTAAAGTGACTCTAGCCCTCACTTGGTTGTTATCAGGGAGGATAAAAAGGAAGGCCTGACGCCCCCCTTGCGATTCCCACAACTTCTGAACAAACAAGAATTTCCTTTTGCCTACCTCACTGTATTTTCAGCTTTCAGATGAAAGTTGTGGACTTAATGTATTTAGCTGTAATGAACTCTGTTCAAACAAACACAGGCAGTGAACAGTGCCATGCCATGAGGTGTTCCGGATTATCCCTGATGTACTGAGAACAAAGCTCTCCTCCTTTTGCTAGGTGGTCTCTGGACATCACTCACCAGCTATTTTGCTTCATCTTCAGAATGAACTGAATAGAGCTTTTACCACCTCTCTTTGAAAGCGCATGAAAATCTCAAATTATTTTCTTCTCAAGATCATATTTAAAATGGATAAATTTCAGTGTATAAAATATATATTTTCTGTCCGGGACTATCAGTGATATTACTGATTCTAACTTTCTTGGCCAAATTCCTCCATACATCCTTTTGAATTACTAGTGTCTGTATTTACATGCATTAGTGAAAATAAAACCTGATCATGAATATTTTCATGTACTATTTCTGAAAAGAGCATGCTAGGAAATAAAATGCAAATGAATGTAGCTAGTACGTGCTGCTAACAATAGCACTGTGTGACTTTTCAGAGTATTCTGAAGGAAGATGCAAGCCTCCAGCTGAGTTCAAGGTGAGAGTTGATAGTAGACAGAATTTTCAGCTTCAGGACTCATTTTTATTACTTGACATTGATTTTTCTGAGAGAAAAGGGAAGGCACATTCTGGCCAATAATAATTCAGCTTAACAAAATTGATTATTTATGCAAAGACACTGCTGGGAGCTGAAGGAAGGAGTGCAAAGAAGGGTAAGATGAAGAACAAATAGTTATGGGTGTGGCCCTGGGTTGATATATGCAGTCCCATTATGGAAGGACAAGTGCATTTATTTGTTACTGGGTACAAGTTTATCCAGGGATGATTGTAATTTCTAATTTAAAAAAGTCTTTCCTTATTATTACATTTGCAGCAAAGATCAGTCTAAAATTTCTTTTGACACAAATTTGGGCTGAAGATATTTGTAAAAAATGGTTTTTAGAATTTTCTTCAATTTCCTGTTCCTAAAAAAATTTTTTCCCCACACCCCTACCTCATTTCTATTGCTAGTGTGGCTACTGTCCCAAGGACAGCTGAGGAACTTGTCCTGCTGATAAGTTGCTCAGCTCAGCTCAGTTCCAGTGAGACTGGGTTAGATGAGTTGTCTGGGGAGCTCTTAGAAAGGCAATGAGTATGGAAATCCTCCTCAAAGCTTGTGGGGCTGAATGCCCAACCCTGCAGCCAAGAAGGAGCTGCTGCTGCATCACTGATTTCTCCTGTGACATGTTTGTGCTGCAAACGGACAGCTCTGAAAGCAGATGTTCCAGGGGGCTAGTCCTTCCCCATTAAGGTTAATTTATAGGACACTGTTTGTTATTCTGTTGGGTAGTAGGGAATGTGGGATATCATCCAAAATGAAAGTCTGCCGCTTTGTATGACAAATGTTTCAGGCTGTTTAATCTGTTATTTTAAGGTAAGACTTAAAGGTCTCAGTGATGACTAGGATGACACTGAAGAGTTTGCCTGAATTGATTTCAAAGCCCCAGAAGATCATTTTGTCATCTGTCAAATGTAGGTGTAAAGGGACAACAAAATTTCCTACAGGAAACACATGCAATAGTCAGAATAATTCTGCTGTGCTCTGAAAGTAAATTACATAAGCCTAACATCTTGAGGCTTATTGATTAAACATTTCATTGCTTGATAAAATATGCTAGTGGTGTATTTCGCAAAATAAAATTATTGTTTCTCATTTCCATTTGGTTGTACTATTTCATCTTCTTGTGGCTGGAGTCTTCTTTGAATCATATTATGATCAATAAGGCCAAACAAAAAGAAGTGTCCCTGTGCACCACATATTGAAACAAAAAAATTCAAAAGATTGTTTTTGTTGGTTCCCACCATGCTTCCCATTAGATGTCATCAGTTAGTGGTTGACTAGACAGAGTCTAGAATAAAGATTTTATGTATAGAGAAGGGATTACATATACATATTTTAACATTATCCCATAAAACATTACACAGAAAAAAAATACATTTCATACCTTTTACCTTCTAAAAACATAACTGAATCATGAAACATCATGTCCTTCTACTTTGTCTCGAACTTTTATAAAAATTTAGTTGGAAACATTTTTACAAATTATGAAAACCAAGCATATATGAAAATTTTTGTGTTTATGTTTGTATGTAAGATGGCATAGAGATATTTTGAAAGCTTAAACTTGTACTTTACCAGTACACCTTTGTCCAGTGTTAAAGTCCATTTTGAAAATGACCTCTCCAAAGAGAATATACAGCATAATTGGGTTTCCCCTGTCAGTTACAAACTGACTTTCTTAAAGTTAACATTGGCAAAAAGTTGATAACTAAATACACCAACTTCAAGAAACCACTGGTTAGCACTTATTCTACAGGTCAATGATAAAAGTAACTTGATCTTAAAATACCAGGAGTCTCATGCACAATAACAAATGATGAAGAAAGATCTTTCACATATGAAGTAGGATGATGTAAATTTTATGCACCCCATTATTAAATGCACTAAAATCCCGTGTACATACAGACTTGGTCTTGGACTACCAGTCTTAGGTGACCTTTCCTGAAACACTCAAAATGACATTTAAAGTGCAGATGGTATAAATAATCCCTTCTGTTTACTAAACTTTCTTAGTTTTCTTGTAAACCTGAAGTTTATATCCAGTCTGCAGCTGAAGCCCAGAGAGACTCCCCGATAACTGGAAAACCATACTGAGGAGGTAAAGGAGAGGAGAGGGAAAATGGTGTCATTTTTTGGCTTGCAGTTGCGGATGTGACTTGCATAGGAAAGACATGATAGAAGGAGGAACATCTGTGGTCAGAGGAATTTGTAGGAACAGGGCAAGACTTGAAATTTCCCCATTAGTATCACTGTCCACACAGTGGAAGCAGCTGGACAGTCTTTGCACACACCCAGGACTTTCATCTGCCCCAACTCACATATGTTTCAAACTTAGCTGTTTTGACCAATTCCTTGCAACTACCCCCAGGTCTGGCTGATAAATCTTGGAGATGTTTCTCAGTGAGAGACTGGTAAGGGTAGGCTTTTTCCTCTTCTCTCTGTTTCCAGCTAAAGAATAAATTTTGAACCTCAGTTCAAAGTGATTTTTAGTGAAAAAGCTGAAAAAAAGCACCAGGAATATTTTAAAAATACAATTTAAACCCCCCAACCCAACAAACAAGCCTAGAATTGTACAGAGCTGTTGTATTTTGCTATTCTGCTTATAAGAAATATCGAACACTTGCATGCTTGCAGACACTGTCCTATTATTGGACTTGTTGTTCACATTGCTGTGGCTTTCTGACACTGAGAAACACAAGTTGTGCTGGAGGAGGACCAGGTGTATAGTGTAGATACAGGCTCAGCTAATCCACGGGGGACATATCTCCAGATAGTTTTCAGTGGGCAGAAGCTTATCCAAGGTCAAAATGTCAAGAGCTGTCACTGTCAGCAGTCAGACAGGAAGCTGGGCTGGTGGACATAAACCTCCTTTGGAGTCTGAGTTGCAGCCAGTTTGTGGTCAAGCACAGAAAAAGAGCTTTGGGACATCTCTTGCTTCAGAGAACCTTAATCAAGGAAGATATGTGATTTTCCTTTGTGCAATAGTTGTTAACAGTTAATTATGTATTCTGAAAGATGAGGACTTCATCTGAATTGTCTCTTCAATGAAACAAGGGAAAAAAATGGACACAATAAGGAAGGTGCCAAGCTACCCAAACTAGGTCTGACTTCCAGCATTTGTGAAAAAGTTGTATCTGTTGCTTGCACAAAAAAAATATCTACAAATCCTTCCTTCAACTAGCAACAGTATTGCTGAAATGAAGTAGTGGTTCTCATTAGAAGAAAGCTGTCCAGTTTCTTAAAACATTCTTTTTACATATTTATGGAAGAAATCCAGTCACATGCATAACAAGAGAAGAATCAAACATAGTATGTTGCAAAACCAGACATGCGCTCGTGAAATTTAATGAGAAATTTAGCTACAGGTTTAAGTGGAGTGAGAAGTAGATCTTACAATCCCTGCTGAGAAGATGTGGATGACTTCTGATGTAGTGGTTATCACAAAATCATAGAACTGTTGAATCATAGCATGTTTGGGTGTGCAAAGAAACTTCAAGATTGTCTATTCAAACTCCCTGCTAGGAGGGGAGGGCAGGGGCACTTTCCACTAGACCAGGTTGCTCAGAGCCCCATTCAACACTGCCAGTGGTGGGGCATCCACAACTTCTCTGGGCAACACCTTCCAGTGCCTCACAACCCTCACTGTCAAGAATTTCATCCTAGTATCTAACATAAATCTACTCTCTTTCAGTTTGAAGTCATTCCTGTTTGTCCTGTCACTCCAGGCCCCTGTGACTAGTTCATCTCCAGCTCTCTCGTAGTTCCATTTAGTTACTGGAAGGGGCTTTAAAGTCTTCCCAGGGCCTTCTCCTCCCCAGACCGAACAACTCCAGCTCTCTCAGCACTTCATAGAAGTGCTCCAGCCCTCTGATCATCTTCATGGCCCTGCCCTGGGCCCACTCCCGTGGGTCCATGTCCTTCTTATGCTGGAGGACCCAGAAAACAGTACTCCAGGAGGGGTCTCACAGAATCAGAGTAGAGATGTATCCAAATTTCTTCACAAAGGAAAACACGTTGTCTTTCAGCACTATGTTGAGAATCAGCTCAATATATGTCTCCAGTGATTTATTATTTAACCATTATTACTCAGAAACTTGTCAGAGATAATGAGGCATTTTCATGTTCAAATAAACATTAAATCATATTTTTCAAGCATAACCTGCTATCTTTTCCTTAAGGGCATACTTGAATCAAATTAAGAAGCTGTCAGAACTGTGTACAATTTGCTTAGTGCAGAATTAGGTAAAAACTGTATATTAGTAAACTCAAAAGACACAGATACCATGTTCTGGTACAAGTGTCATCTATCTTTTCAAAACCAGAACATTAAAGCTGGACCAACCAGTGATATGCAGAGTCATGTTTTATAGGTCTTTCTTTTCCTGTAGAAATTGAAGAAAAACTATAAAGTACCTAGATCAATACTTATGCAAAAATATTAAGAGTCTGAAACAGCAGAAAAATGATGGGTTATCTTTGTTTGCTTGGGTTTCTGAGACAATAGGATATAATATAATAATATTTGCAAATTTTCCCAATTGAATACTATTATGTTCACAAAATAGAACTGGTAATCTTTCCTGAATGCTCTGAAAGCTAAGATCATGAGGCAGTCTCTTTATTCAAAAACTGAGGATTTATGAAGACTATATGATATTGCTGAAAGATTAAAGATGCTACCTCCAGCAACGAGTCCCTCAAAATAATAATTTAAAAAGCCACAATAATAATTTGGTATGATCTGGTTTTGTGTAATTAAATTCTTTTTACACTAGGAATAAAATCTTGTAACTCTGGGGTAGCGATCTGTCTATCCATTGTAGTTTTTATTCTCACCTGTGGTGAGAATAAATGGTTAATGGTGATTAGAAGTCCAAGGTATCTTAAAATTGTGTATTTTTTATTTGTATATATATATATGTATGTATATATGTTTTGCCAGAAAAATCCAATAATCAGTCTGATTTGACGCTTAGGTTGGAGTAGTCAATAATGCTTAAAGACTTACTCTTAACTCACACATCTATCAGTCCAATCTTACTTGGAAAATAGTGGCTGTAAAAATGTATTCTCTTCAAAATATTAATGGACAAAAGAGGGGAATTGTGATGGGACAAAAAATAGAAAACAGTATTTAGCAGTACACT
This sequence comes from Erpornis zantholeuca, assembly GCA_013400515.1. Lineage (NCBI taxonomy): Eukaryota > Metazoa > Chordata > Aves > Passeriformes > Timaliidae > Erpornis > Erpornis zantholeuca. Next base: position 34,607 of record VZTN01006708.1, on the reverse strand, counting down.
TTTGCACAAATGTTCCTTGGCAGCCTGTATTCTTACTTTTGCTAGCAAAAATAGAAAAAAGAGTTGAACAACTGTGATTTTCTAGATACTGGCATGAAGTACTGCTATTTAGTACTACTTCAAAGGCATTGAACTTCAAAGTTACAGACTTTTTAGCCCCCATTCTGGCATCCTTCTTCTGCACCATCTTCTGCTCTTTGCTTGTTCTGTTTTCAAAATAAAAAATAATTCAAAAGTAAAAGATGGGAAAAAAAAAGGCCTTCAAAATGTTGCTGTTCAGATGAGTTTGCAGCTCTCTTGACAGCCAAGAGACTGTCTAGAGACAGTACTTTGCAGTTTTAAGACAGCATTTTGTAGCTCTTTGAAGGCTCCTACTCCATTCCAATTAGTAGAGTTAGTTATAGAGGATAAAAACCTAGCATGCGTGAGTACTGAGACACCCTTATTTTTCCTTGATGAGCATGTAAACTGCTCTTCCTGTGTGCCAGAAACTCTTGCATAACTTGTCCTTTGCTGTTTGTGGTCCATATAAAGCAGCTGGAATAGGATACAGATGCAAAGATACGATCAGATGCAAACACATAAGATGATAAAGTAGAAACATGAAAGCAGAGAGGACCATAACACTGATATTTCTCTGGCTAAATACAAGTGTCTTCTGCTAGTCAGTAAACATGTGAAATCCCAGACATCTGCACAGTCCTTACCTCGAAGGAGAAATACAAACTACTGCAGCCCTCACTTCCCCTACATCTACTTCTCTATATGCAAACATTTGTACTTTAGTACCAAATATCACAGGAAATTCAGAATACTATGGTACAGGAAAAACTGAGGACTTAGGTGTTTCCAATGCCTCAGATCCTCCTGTCCCTACAGATCAATTGAGTATAACCTAATTGACATGTGGGTTTATTATAGTAATACTTGCCACATAAAGGATTGTTGCAAGACAGCACCAACTTGAGTACACTAGGAGCTATCTAAGCACCAAGGTGTCTGTCAGTTTCTGAGTGAAGGTTAAGATCCTGGCCTTAAAATCACATAAGAAGAATAATCCCACCCATTTGAATGGGATTTTGAAAAAAAACTCTACATAAAAAGGATAGAAATAAAATTGTTTAAGGTATTTTTGCATTTAGATGGTTATAATGAAGAGGAATATTTTAGTGACTGAGAAGGATTATTATTGTGCTTTGTGCTAAGATCCACAAGGCTATTCATTAGGGTACTTCAGTCTGTTTACAGCTTGAGATGAAAATGACCTGCCAGTCATTGTCAGTCGTTGCCAGAATTTTCCAGCTGCTTCCTCCTGCATCTACTTCTCTTACCAGCTTTACCAACTTCTGCTGCTACACATGCTTTCTGAGGAAAATGCCAGACTGTATTAATAATATTTAGATTAATATTTAGTCCAATATTTTGTTTAATGCTAGCCCAAATCCTGAAACTGCGGGACATTAAAAAACATTGTCCCCACACCTCTCTTCTTCTTTTCCATGAGGACTTCGTGTTGGCAAACACTGTAAAAGCTCTAGGGACAGAGCTAGGCTGATGAAAGCTTCAGGCAAAAGAGAAGAGGCTTTGCACCTCCATCCCATGTTGGAGGTTTAGGTACTCTAGATGCTCTACAGCCTGACTGTGCAGCTTTCCCTTCTCCATCAAATCTGGCAGACACCAGTTTTGGTAAGCAAGGATGGAACCAACTGGGTTAGTGGGCACATACCCACCCAAAAAGGTAAAACGAGCTCTGGGATAGGCAGCTCTGTTTCCCTAAGAGGGAATAAAGTAAGAACAAAGGCCTGGGGAGATCATGCCTGAGGTCGGGTGCTGTGGCCACCTCTTACTGTGCAGGCACCCAACCTTTGGGAGTCAGCTGACAGAGAGCATGAGGCCTTGGAAGGTCCAGGCTGTGGCAGGGAATACAACAAAGGCTGGGTTGGGTTAAGCTCAATCCTCCTACTGCCAGCTGCACCATAGATGTTGCTGTATCTGGGACTCCCCTGCTTATGTATTGCCAGAACACCTCTGGGGAAGTTCAGTCTGACTTCCTCCTCATGAGGAAAGGATCAGCAGCTCAGAAACGGAGATACAAACCATTCGATGTGAGGAAAGTAAAAGTAAAGCAAAGGAAAGTAAAACAAGAACAACAGGACAAAATAGAAGACAGAATATACTCTCTCTAACCAGTCTGGTGGTTGAAAAAGAGGCTGCAATCAAGCTGTGGCTATATATTCTCCATTTTGAGAAATTGCTTTATAATAATGGGGTTTTCTGTCTTCAATTTTCTCAAGATATTAAATTGTTGTGCTGTTGTCCTAGTTCCTGCAAGAGACTGCTGCAAACTTAATGCTCCTGGTATTGGAAATTGCCCAGGCATAAGTAAAATAAGAGTCAGTAAGGGATGTTGTAAACCATTTGTCTTTTTTCTGACCCTCTCTAGGCCCTCATTTTGTGAGATTAAAAGATTTCTCAGAGTGTAATAGCTGAAACATCTTGAAATTATGAAGTACTCCCCTTCCTTGTGCTCATGACATGCTATTTCTAAGAGGAGAATTTGTCTAATTGTAGAGGCTCTTCATATGTATCTAGGCGTAATCTCTCACCTGAAAAAGGGAAAAAGATATAAGGAAATGGAAGCTTTTAAATTTTTAGATATATGTTCTCACATATTTTCACAAGTGAAATAGATTTGAGTAGTTGGTAACGCAAATTTGATCCATCCCATAAAAAAAAAAAAAAAAGAAAAGCATGACTTGAGGTTTTCTTGGGAGAAAAATAAAGAATAAAAAGAGGATAATTTTTATTTCTGTTGCGGCTATGAGGGCAAGCTGCTCTAAGCTGCTTTAGTGGAGTAGAGGAGACAGTCAAAAGTCAGCCAATTTGCTAGCAATGCTTCCTGGCTTCTACTGGGTGCCACAGACCCTTACATAGGTCAGATGGTAATTTAGATCAACCCATGAGCTGAAATGTAGACACTCCAACAGCGCCATTAGTAATTGTTCTGCATTGTGTGCAATCTGACAGCAGCTCTCCCAGACACCCTCATCTTCACAGTGCTAGGTTCTGCCAAGGGAAAACTAGAAAGGCCAGCTCTGGTCTGAACAAAGAGTTTGCTGATAATTTCTGAGCTTGCCAAGAATCATGGAAATTTCAGGAGAGGCCACAAGATGTGCAAACTCATCTACCATTCATTCATTATTGGGACTTTATAGCCTACTCCATACATTTTCTGCAACTCTGGAAAACTGAGGACAAAGGAAGTAAATTGCATTTGAGCATTCAAAAGGACACATTAATTGATAGATCAAATCAATTAAATACTACCCCAAAGCCCTTTAGGTGGGCTGTGCCTTGGGCTTAGAGCAGCCTCCAGTTAAAAGCATGAAGTGGACATTGGCAGCCTGCTCCCCACAGCAAGCACAGTGCCCTTCACGGTTGGTTCTGAACAGAAACACAAGCTGGGATCTGGTAGATGGAGGTTTGGATGAATTTGTTGATACGAAGAACTTGTTAAATTGTACCCCAAGAGAATGAGCACATTTCCACTAGATATATTCTATTACATTTAGGCAGGCATGAAGCTCTGGATATCCCTGCCTGCAGGCATCATCACCATTGGAAGGATCTTCTGGTGTTTTTCAATCTCCCTACTACAGAAAGGGTGACTCTAATTAACCTTGGACTCTAAATACTAAAAAACAAATTAACAAAAAACCCCCAAAAACAAAATTAAAAAAAAAAAAAACTGGTGAGATCCCATTCATTCATAAGAGCCTTCTGAAGTCTATAATGGTTCTTCTGCCATGGTATTTTAAAAAAGTCTCTAAGGCAGAAACAGTCTGAGGTTTAAGTGTACTACCATGAATGGCCAGTGGTCTAGTAGAGCTCCTGGATGTTTTTATTTTTAAGAGATACAGTTTGTTCTGACATTTACAGGGGAAAGGTCAAGTGGCCGTCCTGCAAGCACAGTCCCACTGGATACAAAATTTAGAATTCAAATTGCAGTTTTATTTGATCCAAGCCTGGATGCAGGTGAGTGAGAGTATTGATGAGGAGAGACAGTATGTAATTTGACTGTTTGCTGCCTTTATTTATGACAATCAAAGGGTGATACCTTATCTTCTTACAAGGGCCTACTTATATAATAAATCAATAAGAAAAGGGAAAGCACCATCCCCATTATTTGTATTTACTACAAATAGCTTGGCCCATGTTAACAAAACAGTCAGTTGGATATACAGTTTCAATTTTTCAACTATTAGTATTCACAAGTATTAATATTACAATTTCTAAGTACTGTGTGGGATATGGCAGGGCTTCTCTCTATAATTAGACAAGACAACAGCCATAATGGCTGACACACAGATAGCAATGATTAGCCATGGTTTTAAATTTAAGTAATCTAAGTAGTTAAATTGAATGGAATTAATGGGTTAGTGCTTATCAAAATAAGTAAGGCTTAAATTTTGAGTTATCTTACAGAATAACTGTGTGCAGCCAATATTTGGTGACTTGTGTAGTCACTGAAAATCTAAGCCTCTACAGCTACTAGAGAAAGGCAGTTTCTGAAGGGTTCAAGTTTGCAGTCCTTATCAAAAGCTCAGGAAAAGCACTTGAACCACTACAGAAGAAATTAGTTCCCTCACCGACCACAGGAGTAAGGGTTCTGAATGTGATTGTCTGCACCTGCCTTTATCACCACAACCAAGAAAAAGAGGGGTAATGAAACAGCCTAATCACAAATAAGGGTGCAGACAGCACTCTTGTGATACCCTGAAAAGATGTAAGTTATCGTCTCTAACAAACACTGCAATTTGTCTCAGATTAAAGGTCAGAATAAAGGGTATATATTTTAAGGAAGAGAGACTATACTCTTTTAAATGCCTTCCATTGCTCAATGCTGCAAGATGCAATAATCGTGCTGCTCAGTATGACCCTTCTCATATTATTTTAGGCAATCAGTAAATGGAAAGAAAACTTTATACCTTTTAGTACTGCTTACTGCCTTTTAAAAAGAGGAGGTGATATATTAGCAAACTGCCTGTGTGTTGACTGTTCAGTACTACACAGCTTTTTGGTGATTGATGGCACAGGGAGTAGGTTTTTTGGGCCTAGCACTGAGTGGAAAATTAAGAAAATTTTCCTGTACTAAGTAACAGTAAGAATTTATAGTGGATCAGTTTGACTGAACTATGTACGTATTTTATACAGAAATAAAATTACTACAGTCTATTTCCAATGCAAAAGCCAAATTAATTCAGTTTACCTTATTTCATATTAAAAGAACAGTCTCCAAAAAGGATTGGGTTTAGTTTAATCAGCCTAGTCTAAAAATTATTTGAATGTCTTCAAAACCCTTTCTTATTAATGAGTAGGCATATAAAAACATTGAAGTGTATTCAATATATCAAAATCAATAGCGAAATCTATCTAAGTAATTAAAAGCAAGAAGTGTTTATCTTAAACTAATATTGGATGTAAAATGTTATAACAGTTCAGTGGCTACCTTCAGCAGAGTTTAGGCCATCATTGCCTCAATGATTGAATGTGAAGAAACTTGGTTTACTGACAAAATCTGTCATATGACTGTGCCACTGAGAGTCTGTGGAACAAAACTGCTTTTTCATTTGCTCCCTGAGGGTGTCTGATCTCTTCCCATGGCCTGGAGAGAAGATGACCTGTTCGGTGCCTGCCAACCTGTTCATTCACAATTGATCTGTGCAGGGAAGTTCTTCCCATAGAAGGAAGAATAATTAATGTTTTTCCATTTTCTCTGAGGTTTCTTTAGACACCTGCGAATCTTGCTTTATATGTCACTGTGTCTGTGCCAGCAGACATCTCACCAGCTTGACCTGCCCTTCTTGCACAGCCTGACAGGAAACGAAGGTGTTTGGCCATAGGGGCTGCTGCTCTGCAGGGTCAAACAAGCTCTACCACTTGCATATGATGTGTGAATGTATTTGCTTTGGCCCTCTGCATGTGATTCAGGATCAACACAGAAAGCTGTTACTTAATATCACTTTTCCTGCTGTTTTTTGAGAGTAACTTTACAGAAGTTTCCTACTTTATCCAAATTAATGCAGAAGTCCCTGTAGTAATTTTGCTTAGTGTTTACGTCATGGCTCACAATCTGATTGATATTTTTGCCCTACAACTTTACTCACAAGGACAGATTACTATTGCATACTATTTTGCTCACAGTAAAATAATATATCACCTGCTTTTAAGAATGCTTCGTTTAGATTGCACCCTGATGGTTTTGTTTTTGCTGCTTAAATGACTCCTTTGGGTGTACTATTTCCAAACTAAACAGAGTAACCTTTTTATAGTTCTAATAAAATTTGAAAATACAGAGAAATGACTTATAGCTAGGAGTCCACAAGTGTTTTCCTTCTAATGTGGTGTCTGAGTCCATTGTAGCTGTCAGTCTGTGAGGACATCTTCTTTCTGCTGAGAAAAAGGTAACCAATGCAACCCCCTTTGATCAAAATTAACACTTTCCAGTTCAGGCTTTAAAAATTATTTTCATATTTTGATCAGGAAAAATTTGGATTGGAAAGAGTATTGGCACAGTTATCTTTTAACTGATTTTGAATTCTAATAATTTCTGGCCTGTGTAGGTATCTTACCACTTTCTGCTAAGGTATGGACCACTGGTTTTTATTTCTTCAAGACACACACATTCTGACATGATCTTTAAAAGTATGAGCACATCAACAGGTTTGACTTGCCTTCAGCGTATGGGATGACTTTTACGCCACCGAATGCAAAGTTCACCATTTTTATTAAAGAAAAAAAATTGTCAAGACAAGAAGAGAGTTTAAGGAGTTTCAATTATCAGGATTTTCTGGAGTCATCTTGCTTTCTACTCTTCAGGGAGCTGCAACCCATGGTGGCAGTTTGAGAATAAAGCAGGATTGGTCTTCATCTGTGTGGCTTAGGAAGACGCTTCAAATAACTTGCCTCAACACTTGGTTTATAATGGTGATTGATCCCTATTATTTACTTGTGTTGCTGAGTCACACGCTGGAGCTCTACAATAAAGAAGCCTTGAGATACTGAGAAGGTAATTGGATTTTAATTTTTCAGAATGCTTTCTGAATTTTTTCCACTCCTGCTGGGACCCAGGCTCTGCCAGGCTTTACATAGCCCCATTTTGTAGTCCTACATGAAGAAGACAGCAACTCGTAGGCAATGACTCCTGTTAAATGGTTAAGCCTTCTCTGGGCAGCTGAGATGGCACAGAGATTAAAGCCAACCAAGTGAAGAAAGAGGGGAGATAAGTTCTCCCTCACAATGAGTAGGGGACCACACTGTCACTGCTCTAACAGTGTTTGATTGCTACCCTCTTCCTGGAGCAGTGTCTTCTTCACTGACATTTCAGGGGGTTTCACCATAACTGCTCCTTGTTTTCAGCAGAAGACAGTATCTTTGCTCCAGTGCATGCTTTTCTGGGCAATGGGCTCTGCTCCCTGTGCTGCAGAGGTTGGATGACCCTGCAGACATCCAGATGCTGAATTCATCAATGCTGCAGACAGGCTCAGTCACAGCCTCAGATGTGGAGCTGTTAAACTGGCAGCAACTCCAGTGGCAGCAACTCTTTTTTTGGCAAAACTTCCCCCTTAACATGTACTTTTGCTTGTGGCTGGTGAAATCTCCAAGTTCTTAATTATTTGTTATTTCTTCCCTCCTCAGAAGAATTCTTCAGAGCATCACAGGCAATAGGCCTTTTCCATTGATTCTGTTCAAACTCAGAAGAAATCAGAATGTAGTAATCAAATTTACTGACTGCCAGGCAACATAGAATTCTGGAGTCATGTAAAGGTTATAACAGTCTCTATATACAGTAACTACTCTAATACTATCATTTCTTTTATAACTTCTGGATGAACTGAACTTCAAGAACTTGTTTAAAAGTGATGAATTCTTGACTCTTGGGTATCACACTGTGGCACAACTAGTCCAAATGATGTTATTAGTCTGAGTTTTGTTATTTTTCCTATTAGTGTATTTTAATGCAAACAGTTGTTTCAGAAAGCCTCAGAAGACTTAACCGTGCATGACTGTAAACAAAAAGAATAGCACTTTTTGCTAAAAGTGCAAACATGCTGTTTTTTAAAAGAGGCTTGGACCAGAGGTTAAAGTTAGCCATAAGGAGGTTAATTTGGTGGTTGGATTGAAGGTATTATAACAGAAATCTTTTTGTGAAAACTAGGCAGATGATACAGAAATTAAAGAGAGGACGTGGAAGGTTTTATGGTTTTATGGTTTTACTCTTATTTTCAGGAGCTGCTGGGGTACATACAAGGCATAAGCAACTGACACATAAAACAAACCAGGGTTATTTGAATTTGGAGATTTTTGTTTATTACAAACAGAATTAACTAGATATTTTACAATGGGACAATTCACATCAAGCATTGCAAGTCTTTCCTATCATGATTTTAGATGAAATATAGAGCAGTATAATAAATATTTATACTTAGGCACAGAGATTTTTAGAATTATCTGTGCTTCAGGGCTGACTGAAAGAAAATAGAGTAACATTATAAATGTCTGTTTCTAAAAATAGTTATGTGTCTTAATGATTCCTCTTGCAAAATATCTTCATCCTCCCTTACAAGGTCTTCAAACATTTTAACTCGTAAATGATAATTGATATAACTATCTTCTTGCAAGGACAGTTCAATAAAACAACCTATGAAGTCTCACAGAGCTGGTCATCCACAGTAACTTATATAATGGAAAGATTTATCATATGTCTATGTAGTCATCCCTTTCTATTTTGTATGTTTTACCTCCTCCCAAAACAAGAGGTCTGATTGGTATGTATAGGATGGTGACATTGTAGCAACACGATGTACTTGGTAACAGTCTGTAAACATACTGACTTTGTAAATGGTAATAAAAAACAGCCTGGTCCCAGCATAAGTAGGATGATGATGATGATGATGAGGAGGAGGAGGAGGAGAAGGACGAGGGAGAAGGAGAAAGAGAAAGAGGAGGAGGAGAAGGATGATGATTATGATGATGATGGGCAAGTTTATCAAGTTGTAGGCTTTGCTTTCTTCTGTCCATTACAGACAAAGCAGATTCTCCTCCTTTGGTGGCATGGCTTTGGAGGTAGGGTCTTGGCTTATTAAGATTATAAATGATTTATAAAGAGATAATCAGTGGTTAATAACTGTTGATAGCAAGCTATGAATTTCAGCACTATATTTTACACACCTTAGTGGAAAATGCTCAAAGTCTGTGATAGCCAGCCTTTTGGCCACAAAAGTATCAACGTTTTTGAGTGGCAGAAAAGAGTGAAAAGACCTTTTATGTCCCCACTGTGGCAGGAGCAGGACCATGAACATGGGCATATGCTGGTCCATCTGGTGGAGCAGGGCTACCACCCTTCTCTGGGGCTCTGGGCAGCTACAGGACCAAGGCTGTCTCACAGAGTTGGGTTTGTAGTATGGTTTTGTAGTATGCTGCCTACACCAGGGAGAGAGGGTGTCTGGGGAGAGGCAGCTACCACCCAGAACATTCACATTTTTCTCCTGGACCCCATCACTCTTGGGAGACCTCTGGGAATGAGCAGGATGTATTCTAGACTTGCAGAATTCCCTGTCAACAGCAGCCCAGGTTGAGACACTGACTCTTCATGAATCCTTTGGGATTTCCAGTGAAATTTATTTCTGCTAATAATTCCCTAAACCAGACAGGTTACTATTCTTTAGAAACAATTTTAAATACACATAAAAATAGAAACTTAAATTTGACCCTTAGTTGCTACAGCACTGTCTTCCTATTCTCACAATATATAATACATGACACAGATCAGTCTGCTGTATTATGATTCATGAACTCACCTGTCAAATTAATGCAGAGATTATACCTTTTCTTATTACACTTGTTTGTTCTAGTTAGATTTTCTACAACGATTGCAAGGCTGGTTTAGACAGGATTTTGAGCAACCTGATTTAGTGGGAGGTGTTCACAGCATGGGGGGTTGGAACTAGATGATCTTTAAGGTCCCTTCCAGTTCAAACCCTTCTATGACTCTATGGCTCAGATAAATATAATGTGTCTTCTAGTCCTTACCGTTAATTGTACTAATATCCTAATGTTCTTTTACATGAAGACAATTCTTAGAGTGGGTAGTCAAAATAATCTTTAGTGATATTTTCATATATAAGCAGAAGTTTCAAAAGGTTTACGGAGTAGCTCCTGAAAGAGTGCAATGAATAATTCAGTGAGAGCTGTAGCGTAAAACAAAGAAGTATCTGTACTACCTGGTGAATTACTGATTTGATTCTAAAAATAACTGCTTTGCTATAAATCAGAATGGAAATGTCAGAGCTATAAAATTTAATTTTGAAATAAACATTTGTATTTCAACCATGCACAGAGGCTCCACCAGTCACAGTTCACTTTTGTGGCAGCATTGAGCTTGGTTCTGGGAATCAGGATCCTTATCAAATAGGTGGATTCTGCACAGACTGTCTAGACATGAGACCCATTAACTGTATTTCAATGAAAGAGAAAACATTAAGTGCCAGTATCTAGCAGATTATGGGTGCAATACAAATATTTTTATATAGGTGTCTGAAATTTAACTTTCATATATAAAGTATGAAATATCATGCAGAAATACATTAGAGACTATGCCTAAATTTAAGACACTTGTATTGCCTAACTTAAGCCCACAAAATGAAACACTTATTTACATTTTCTTCTGAACAAGAAACTTTTTGCTTTTTTCCATGCCATCTATGGTTTCTCAAAATCTATTTTTTTTTTCTTCCTGTTAATCATACTTATATCCAAACACAGACCTGACTCAAAACTAGCTCTGTGGCTATTACACATGAAACCAAAACTGGTTATTTCACATCTATCTTTGGCTTAGTTTGGAAAAGATGTGGCACAGGTGTTAGCACATTTGCAAAACTAGATGTGGCAGGATAAAATATGAAACCAAATAGCCAAAGCACAGCAAAGTATTAAAGTGTGTGTTTAAATATAAGAATGAATGTGATGCTTTGCTGAACTGGAATCAAAACTGGACCCATATTAGATACTTGCTACATCAATTCCTTTTATGGTGAGTGTCTGGTTAAACAATATAAAGGCAGTGTAATCTTTATATTATCTTCTTGCTGACCTAGTAGTTACACCTTCTTTTCCATATTAAATAAGCTTCTCTTACTCAGTGTTTGTTCACCATATTTGGCTGAACAGCTCTCTCCTCTACATTCTCCATTGAAAGATTTGGGGATTTCTTGCCCAGGAAAAAATTTCAGACCTACTCAAAACCAGTATGCTCTACTGCTGAAAGTTATTTTCTGGTTTAATTATCTTAAGTAGACTTAATTTCTAATGAATGACAACATAAAACTCAAGGAATTATTTTCCTTAATTATCTGCATCTGTTTCCCAGTTGGTGACCATTATTGACTTTTGCCCAGCTTTTCAGTCAGATGACTCCATAAACTTTTCTATAGTGAAGTCTTAACAAATCTTTTGTAATCCTTAGTGAGACATCATCCCAATGAAAATATTTCAGAAGACATTTTATAAATGTTTGTTCTGCAGTCCCACAGCTTTGATATTGTGTTGTAGGTACCATAGTCTTTGCTTTGGCTTTATCATCTGCTCCCTTTCTTTCTCAAAGCTGTTTGGAAATTGTAATTGAAACAGTTTGTTCATAGCTCAAGACCACTTTTGAAACCAAATCATAGTCTCCATGCATTTATAGTTCCATTCATTACATGGGTAGATCATGTTTTCAGCAAAATAGCAACTTAAAGCAGCTGCACTTTTGAAATTACAGGAGCTGCTCTTGAAAGATTGGTCATAAATAATTCTTGGCATTTTAGAACATTCCATACAAAACTATCTATGATTTTATTTTAGTCTGAACAGGTCACTGTGCCATATCAAAGACAAAAGTGCAAGACAGTACAGAGGCCTTCTATTTTATTAGCGTCTTCCTAGAAATGGCAGTGTCTTGTAATTCCTTTACTTCCTGCACAGTGGATTATTTTTTTTTTGTGGATATTAAAACTAAAATTAACAGCAGTGATTTCCAGTGTACACACAGTTAGACAGACCAACACTGTAAACCCTGGATTGGCCTAGTTGTTGAATGTAACATTTGTATGAGCGATGACTATCTATTTCTCTTGGGGAAAAACTGAGTCCTTCTGATGTTTGGTCAACCAATTCTGTTGTTTTACCTGCCTGTAAACATAGGTGGTGGATGAAATTGATTAAATGCATCATGAAAAGTCTTTCTCCTAAGACTTAGCAATAGCTGGACCAAGAGAAGCTTGTTTTGAGAAGCTGCAGAGGTGATGTCAGTATCTGTTGATCCTGTTGTGCACACGTAATGAAATTCTTCACCCAGACTTCACATGTAATTGTCATGCTCAAATACTGGAATCCTTCCAGATGCAATGGGTTTTATTCCAAGGGGTGCCCTCCTCAGTAGAGAACAGGAATGTGTTAAGGTGGCATCTGGATGGTGCTAGTCATCCCTTCTATCTGTGCATATTCCTGGGGGAAAGCATAGCAGCCCTGCAGGATGATGAAAAAGCCACCATCAGAAAAATGGGTGATGACTTCCCTCTCCTTGTTGACCCACTCTAAGCAGTGGGGGCTATAGGTGCAGAGAAACCACTCGGTCTGGAGGAGGAAGCTGGTGATTCCCAGAGCCAGCTGTGCCCCCACTCTCTGCCTTGATGTGTACCAGAGATGGGCCTCCTGCTCTGACTCTGAGCAGATTTATCACCTCCTGACACCCCTCCCAGAATAGCACTGAAAAAAGAGATTCCTTTGCTCACATGCCACACATATCACACCAAACCTGGAGAAAGGAGATTGGTGGAGTAGGTAGGATGTAATTCCAAAAAGGTTTTATTCACCCCAATGTTTCTTTCTGATAGTCATTTTTATGTGTTGCTTTATAATACTGGAATGATGTGAGATCATGATGGGAAAGAGCAATGTTTGTACGTTACGTTAATAAAAATGTTCTGAGATAATGCAGCTCGGACTTGTTTCTGGTGTTTCTCATATATCTTGTGTATATTATTTGTTCGTATATAGCCCAGGTTGAGGAATTTTCTAAGTTTCTTTCTTGGAATGTTAAACAAGATCATGAAAGTGCCATTTACTTTTTATAACCTCCTTTTAATGTAACTGGAAAGAATAGTAAAAAAACTGCTTTGCACCTTCTACCTTAGGAACAACATTTTTGAGCAGGGGAGGGAAGCAGGGAGATCTGCTGCTCTGCATTAATATTGTAGGAATCACAAGCAATGCCAATTTATAAAGAGTTTTCTGTAATTTCATTATTGCCATTGATCAAATAAAATGCTTCAGATGAGCACAACTGTTTTAACTGAATCTTTCAGGGTTTAAAATTATTTATGATTTTTAAATCTTTCATGATTTAAAATGAAATAAGGGAACATTTCTAAAATGAAAGACAAAAGAATTCTTCACTAAACAGCAGAGAATCACACACATTTACTCACTGGGAAAAAAAAAAGATAAAATTACAGAAACTTATATCTGCTATTCTATTGCTAAAGATGATACTGCCTTTGCTAGATCCATCTTCTCAGGCATTTGTAATGCCTCAGAATAAGCAGTAAAAAAGGGTAAAAGGAGCTGGATAAACTAAATGGAAGACCAGAATCTCATAAAAGAACTAAATGTTCTCCAGACACAGTTGTGAAACTTCTGTGCTTATGTGTGTAACAGAAAACAGGCTCCAGAATTTCTAGGAAATACCTGGTAGAAAGCTTAACTGGCTGCACTTGGTACAGTGACCAAATCAGTTTCTCACATCTGTGTTTTCATTTCAACTTGAAAGTATGGTTGAATCCTATAGAAACTTGTGGTGAACTATAGTTTACTTGTGGTGAACTGCAGCAGCCAGAGCATCTTAGTGCAACTGGAAGCAAGACCTCCTTGAGGTCTTGCAGTGAGCTCGTGCAGTGAGCTCGTGCAGTGCTGCATTTAGGTGACACTTCTTGGCTTTCTCACTCCTGTGACCACCAGGGTGCTGCTTCCACAGCCAAGAACTGAGCCTGGGCAGAGCTCTGGCATTTCAGTGTGGTGATCCTATTGTGCCAGGTCATGTTTCTCTGCTCTAACTCAGTAGACATGCCTTACCCTTCAGCTTGATGGGGATTTTTGTGCACTGCACGCAGAGCAGAGAGTCCCCAGGCTCATGCAGAGAGATGTCTGAGTAAGGGATGTGCAGTAGCAGAGCTCTGCTCTCTAAGAACCTGGCCTGCACAACTGTTTAAAGGAAAGCAACCCATTTTGATAATGTCAAGTGTAATTCTAACAGAATTTAGTAAGTTGTTTGTGGATACACTGAATTTGTCCAAAGTACTTGCTAGCTCTGACTAAAATTGTCGTGACTGGAATATTCACAGCAAAAGGTCAGATCATTAAATCAACCCTTGTGCTTGTAACTCTCGCTTGTCAAAAGATTATATTAATTAACATCTTTGTCACAGAATAAATTATTAGAAAAATAAAATAACCCCTTAATTTTTGCTAACAATTCAGTAAGTTAATAGATTGTACTTCTGTTGTTTTGCTGGTAGAGGCATGGGGTATTAGTCAAGAGTAATAAAGCAAATGAATATTTTCTGTGCCTCTTTCTCATGCATGGGAAAGTTAAGAAAGAACATCCTTATTTATTGTTGGAATAACTTTTTTCCAAAACATCGTATTATTCATTCTCAAAATATCAGCCACATTAATTATCGGAGGACATAGAAGGGTTTTACATTCTTTGGATTACTACCTAACATGACTTTTAAAAGAACAGTTTACTGCTGTTCTGTGGGATAAATATTTTGATTGGTAAGTCATGTAGATTTCAAAATTGAACTGGTAACAATTAGTGTTTCCCTTCTGAAAAATCCTGTCATGCTACCTGGCTAACAGCTAGGAATCCAGTGGGACAGAGGACCTCCTGGGGTGTTGCTGGAGGGCAGTCTCAGGTGGCAGGAGTGAAACATGATGTGATTTATTCTCAAACACCAAGTTTTGCCTGGTTTACAGGCAGATTTGGGTGACCTACCACTGTGGCAGTATGAATGACTAGGAGACCTGCAGTAAAATGGGAATGGAATCAGAGCTAAGATCTAACGCAGATTTTACTGCTTTCAAGAACAGGGATATTGTAGAAAAACTAACAACTATTTGCATAAAACTGTGATCTTGGTCTGATCCAACATTTGTTCCTCATGTGGTAAGGTCTAAGATTTTACTTCAGTAAGAGTTGTCATGGTTCAGATACATGCCCTGAATGGTAACAGAGAACATTCTGCCAGGTCCTGATTATTAATTTAAGTCTATTTAAGATAATTCCACTCTTTAAAAGATCAATTCGGCAAGACTTGCGCAAGGCAGAAATTAAAATCCTCAGTGATATTATTTTCTGCAGTCCATATACTACACTTCCCATTCTGTTTAGTCAAGAGATGGTTTTTCTGTTTTTGCATGAATGCATTTGTGTTTACTATACATATATGTATACCAATATGCTTTTGAATAAAAAGCAGCTTATCATCATCTTCTCAGTGCAGGAGTTATAGACATGCAGACAGAGCCTAAAATAACCCCTAAGCCTTTTTTTTTCCCCTAAAAATAGTGTGTTGCAAAAAGATCTTCTTACTGTACTCCACAGAAAGTCAGCAAACTATAAAATCCTTATCTGGCTGCACATAACACTGATATACTCACTTGTCTTTATTTGTCAAACATATTGGCAAGAATCTCTGTGTCAATATTTATTAATAAAATCAGCTCCTGTGGAGAACAGCTGGTCCAGTTTCCGTCCTCTTTAGGCAACTGAATCGTCCAAGCTGCTATTAAAGAAGACTTGAACTATTCCTCATTGTTTGATTTCATTAAATAAATAAATGAATGTGCACCTTAAAAACCTTTTAAAAGCCTCACTTTTTTCTTCTTCAGTAACATTAATGCAAATGTATCTATATTCTGTTTTTAAATAAAGGTAGGTCTTTGAGGTAGTTGTTTTCTTCACTATTCTATTAACTTATTACACTACAATACATAGGTTTTTATAAATATTTTCAACTGCTTTCTCTGCCTTGTCTGTGCTAGTTACCAGCTGTCCATCATCCTTATGAGCTTATTTTATGAGATTTTCTCTAGTTTGGTTTTTGTTTTCTCTAGCCTCTTATCTGCCTTTTTTTTATTAATGGGTGATTCCATTTTCCTCATCTTCCACTATTCTCTCATGAAGTTTAGGAATATGTGTATTTCGATGCTGAATTTCAAAACTGAAGGAATCTTATTTCTGTTTCATTCACCAAGATGAGAGCTTTAGTAATCATACTTTATATTATTGCCTTACTTTTTTTAATCTCTTGTGTCTCTACTATTTCCTCCTGGACTTTAAATGTCTATAAAAACCCTAAGTAACTGAAGAAATTGTCATGTATAGGTTAATTCCTAGATTAATAACCTGGATGTAGTGATGATTATTTAGACCCTCTTTTGAGTCTTTGAGGTTGCATTTGATTGATATTCTAAGGTGCTGGAGAAATGGGGTATATTGATCCTGGTATGTGAGTCATGTAGGCTAGCAAACAAAGTCCATATGTTCAAAATCTGTTAGCTATTGAAGTCCACCTTTATGCTCATTCAAATTCTCTTCCATTTATTTTTCCAGCCTTTGCCATGACCACCCAAAAAAGTTAAATGATTTCTCCTTGAATGTGGGTGCATGTGGAGGTTACTGTCAAAGTTCTCTTCGGGGTATTTTTGATACAAATATACCTGCTATCAGTATCTAACAGCTCATCTTTTACAAGAAAGGGCAAATGACAAAAGGATAAGAAATTTTCCCTTTCTTACTGACAGGCCACAGAATTAATGTAAGGGTCATGCCTGTGTCATCTTTGGCTGTTTTTCATCACTGGTCTGCAAATTGGTTAATTGTAATAAGATACTGCTCTATTTATCTTTGCTCTTATTTATTACTGATTTCATTTTTGAATCCTCTTTCTCTCTGTTAGGGTCTCTTAGTCCCTTAATGTTTATAGAAAAAATGTATGTCGACAGACTCACTGCACTGGTTTTACCAGGTTTTCTGCCCTCTGGGTAGAATTCAATACTGTTAGTCAGGAAAGAGGGTTATATGTTGGTGAATACTGGCACATGTGAATGTGCTTGAATTCTTAAATAAGATGGACTTTATCCCTTTAAAAGAAAAGAGGTATTCAATATACAAGGCAGTTTCTGGTCTGTTGCAAATACTGATATGACTATGTGGTCCCCAGTTATTAAGTGTAAAGGAATGTTTTGCTCTTCCTTACTGTGTTTCGCCCTTCCTTACTGTTTTTCTTGCAGTGCCTGCCTGAGTTAACTTGCATATTCATAAGAGATTCATTTTTCAAAACCCTTGCTTTGAGACATAACTCAAGTCACCTGAATTATTAACCCAGAAGCACAAGTTAAAGATAGATCTTTCAAAAAGGATGTGCTTATGTATCCTTAATTAGTACAACGGGGAAACAAAGGAATGAATTATAATGACCAATAAAAAATAGAAAAGTGTAACCATTTTGTTTCTATCTTGAGTTATGTGCACCTTCACCAGGTCCAGATTAGTGTGAGGAGAGAAATGCACATCATTCTGTGCACTTTCCTTCAGATATCTTGGCTCACACATCTGATTCCTTTGGGGCTGTCTTTGGAGTTTCTGAAGAGGCTGTGAAACTCAGCAAAATCGTAGACTTGACTATTATTACTGAGACAGTGTAACACTGAAACTTTTCCTCTTTTCCCCCTCAGAGTTCTTCTGGGCTGCAAACCTGGCTGCCTGCTCTGCAGGGAATTTTTAGAGTTCCATGCTTCTGGGCTGGCTGTACATCCAGCGATGTACAAATCACACAGGGGACCTCCTTAGCACATGATCCATTGAGCCAGACTGGGGAGGGATGTCCATGCTGGTTTGGGAGCTGGTGTGGAGCAGGGCATCCTCTCCTGGATCCTGCAAAAATAATTGAGATCCTGTGTGTGGAGATGGATAGCATTTCAAAACAATCCAGGAGTTCCTGTTTATGCTCACCCTCAGTCTGAGTCACTAGAGTATCCTGGACAAAGAAACAGAATTTTCCAGGATTCAGAGGCCTCTAAATCTTCACAAAATGCATAGTGGATCCTTTTTAGTTTTAGTTGTAATTAATTGCATATTATTTATGCACATACACACTATGTATATACATTATTTATAGGCAACATTATGCATATTGCATATATTTCTTTGTATATCTCATGTATACACTGTTATGAGATGCTCAAACAGTAGTTTTACAGAAAAACAGAATAGGAATGTCTGTATCATTTTTAATTGAGTAACTGAAGAAGGAATCTTCAGTTTATAATTAAGAAGATGGAAACTCACTGTGGCTTATTAATGGTTCCAACTTCACTTACCTAACATTCCTTGCTTATGTCTCACCTTTAGCTTTACCAATGTTATTTTTAATAGGCTACATACAGTCTTCTTTTTTTCTTCCACTTCATCCAAGGGACAGCAAGATAAGGCTTTAACTACCATTTCAAGAATTAAAGAACTTACAGCTGTTTGCACTACCTACCTTACTGTCAAGGTAAGAGTTTTGGAGCAGCTGTAAGGGCCTCTTTACTGTATAAAATATGATTTTATATCATAAATATTTTTGATTTGATTTGTGTAAAATGTGTCTGCAGAAGCAGAGAAGAGTATGATACACAGCAAAGTCTTTACAAGCTTTTGATTGTATTGAAACCAGCCTAATCACCTAATTTAAGAACACAGCAAAAGATTAGAAACAGCTGTAGACCCTTACAGCTAGGACAGATGTAGGGGGGACATTCCAGAATTGTAAAGCATTATGAAAGGAACTGCATATCTCCTGAGTGGGAGGTGAAGAGAGTAATGTACAAAATACAGTTTGTAAAAGAAGGTAAATTCACTGCCACAGACACTTGCTGCAAGCCTTCAAAGCTTCTGAATTTGACGCACAGAGCACTGGGTCTGGGTAAGGTGTAATGACAAAGATGGGAGGGTGAATTTGATGCTGTGTGGAAAAAAAAAGGAAGAATGCTTACCATGGACCTCTGGAAAATGTATCACTTCACAGGACCAGAAGAGCTAAATAAACTAACCTTCATCCTAATCACAAGGTCTGGACTCATTTCAGAGGTGATTTTATGGTAATATAAACAGGTTTCAGATAGTGTACGAGCTAACTTGGATGGTGTAGTCTGTTACTGCAAGTCACATAGGTTAATATTTGAATTAATCCTTTTAACCTGACTATAGGATGCTGTGGCAAGGTGTTTTAGATTTACCTTAAAAATACCAAGAGAATTTCACATATTCTTACAGGTCTGTGGAGCTTATGAATGGCCATACATTGCATCTATTTTGTGTTGTAGGGTGACAAGGTATGGTCTTGGGAGTAGCTGTAGGTACTCTCTAACTCAGAACACCCAGACTTCCAAAGCAGTCTCCTTTCAGGTGTGTGTGATGCTGACACCAGGGTACAAGCACTGTGGAGTGGAGACTGGAGGCTCCAGTTGGATGCGGTACGATTGCAGAAGATGCTTGACCTGGCATGCCCTATTTTTTCCCATTTTGAATGCTGCTGTCTGTGTCAAGAATTGCAGCCTTGCATTTACACAGTGAAATGGCTTTTCCATAGAAGCAAAAAGCAAAGAAGGATCTCTCAGGGATAGCAGTTTGCCATCACAGTAGGGCTACGAGTAGGTGACACAGGGAAAAAAATCATTGAATTACAAGATTCTGGTGGCTAGCAGAGCCTCTCATTGATTAAATAGTAGGATGCAAACAAAAGACATTCATCCAAGGACTCTTGCAGAAATGTTTCCCAGAGTTCAGAAGAGCTCCTGCTCCTCTGAAAGAGCTAATGGAAATATCTCTTGGGATTATTTAATTTGTGCAGACTTTTCCATAATAATTTATTGTCTTTTTCCAACCAGCATCTCTCTGTCCTTCTTTTGCCTCCCTTGGCAAAGCACTAGAGACGTGGGATATGGTGACCATGACATACCAGAGCAGAGGTGCAGTGACCAGAGGCATTGGAGCAAGACAGAAGAGAGGAAACTTAAAAACGTAATTGCACAAGCCTCACATTTAAAAATACTCAATGAATTTTTTGCTGTAAAATGCTGCAGAATGATGACTGATTAATTCAGTAACTACAGTCCAGAACTGACCAAATCTGCTGCCACAGCTGCAAAATAAGCAGTGCAACAGAACTCTGTCATTCTAACACATCCAGCTCAATGCACAACTTTGTATTTGAGAGATCTTCCTTGTGAGACCCTAAATACTTCCCTCTTGGACAGGTACAATGACTTTAGTGTACAATTATAAGTAAAAGGCTCCTGACCAGTGACATTTCACTTATGGTGAAAGATTTACTTGTGGAGGAAAATTGTCCTGGAGTTAGGTCTGAGAACCCATATAAAGAGCTTCAGTTAGGAGGTAGAGAAAGGAGGAGCTTTCAGGAGAGGCTTCCCATTTCAATTTTGGTGGACACAGAGAAAGAGAAAGCAAATCAGAATATGTTTGCAGAGGAAGTAACACCCAAGATCAGCTGGGAATGACTAGTGCTTGTGTAGATGGAAATAGAAATTGGGAGATAACATAGCTGGTAAAGAGCTGTCCTGATGCTTAGAAGTTAGGATATTTTTCTTTTCTTCTTTGGGAGAAGGAACAGTTTCTAAGGAATTGCAAGAACAAGTACACAGGAGCAAGATCCCTGCGTTCTTAAGAATGCTAGTTCATATGTTTTAGCTGCAAGCTTTTTGTTTAAATCAATTGGTAGATTTGGGGTATGAGCAGAGATTTTTCCCAAGATTAGGCAAGTAGGTGTCACTTGTTTCTTTCAAATGTTTCTTTCTTATGAAACTCATTCTGTAAGTGGTGATCTGGCTTGTTCTCAGGTATCACGTAGAAAAATTTTGCTTGTCAGAACACCCATAAACACACTTCAATATGTCAGGAACCTCTCTCTCCCTGTAACCTTATTCTCCTCTCATCTGCTCCGTCTTGAGATGTTGTGAAATGGTCTTGCAAGAAAATAATATTTTATTTCAGTTTAACCATTTCAAAACTGTCTCTAGTGTGGAGGAGTCTGCTGTCTGCCCAGTGGTGGAAGGCTTGGTACGCTCACGCCCTCAGCTCCAGAGCTCGCCAGCTCCCTGTGCCGGTCAGACTGCACTGCACTTCATTCTGCAGGGACCTGCCTGCAGCCCTGGACTCCTCAGCAAGGTGAGTTGTCTGCTTTTAGATGGTATTCCTCAAGAAGTCATCTTCCCAAGTGGAAAGGAGTAGAGCTGGCAAATCAAGGAGAGACATTGAGGTAGATTTTCCAGGGACCCATCCTGCTCTCCTAAGCAAGTTGCTGTGGTAAATGCTATTGTTTGTCTCAGAGCTGAGCAGGGGAACTTGAAAATCAATTCCTGGACCTTGATGGCACCCCATTAAGCAATATGGGAGACCAGGGAATAGAGACATCATGACTGTGTTTTGGAAC
Source organism: Erpornis zantholeuca (assembly GCA_013400515.1). Lineage (NCBI taxonomy): Eukaryota > Metazoa > Chordata > Aves > Passeriformes > Timaliidae > Erpornis > Erpornis zantholeuca. Next base: position 13,005 of record VZTN01006708.1, on the reverse strand, counting down.
CAGCTAAGGAATAACGTCGCTACAGTCACTGTGCTACTGCTGTTTTCCCTAATGGCCTACTGATTTAATAATGTTAATGGTCTTCTACCTAAAATAGGATTTACTGGAATTTAAGTCAGTTTTTGCTCAGGATGTATAGGCTGTGTTTTGGCCACTATACAGGAATTAATAGTGGTTGCCTTTAAATGTATTCTTTAAAGGGTTTTTCAAATTTTGCTTTTACAGATAAATTGCACCCTCTCAGAATAATACAGGAAAAGGTACGTCTAAAGCAACGTGTTCCCAAAGTTAAATGGCTTCAAAATGGAGAAACACAATTCCTTCAAAGAATTTTATATTTTTGGCTATCATTATGAAACCTCCAGGCAATGTAAAAGAAATAAGAGTTATTCCTATGCCTTGATTGTACACCAACGTGAAACAAATTTATTTCCCTCCTTTAACTTTCTGCTTGCAACAGTTAGGCTGACAACGTAAGGTTTCTCCATCAACTTGCAAAGGATGTTAATAATGTATTTGAATAACAATATATGCACTCAAAATATGTTTATAAATTAGCTTTGCGTCAAAGTGTCAAGCATCCTGCAATTATGTACAGAAAGCTACTAAATCCAAAATCCCAGTAGCACTGGTTTTCATCTCTATAGAAATTACTTTGCTAAGTACTCTACTGAAGCAAAGCATAGAATTTAATATGCAAAGTTAAAAACAATTTTAAATTAAATTGTCTGTGAACTGAAACATCATATGTTAGATTATTTTACTCTTCTTTCCTCCATATGTATATTTAGTACCTCCACAATTTTCTGCTGGCTGAATGGATTTTTGGTGATGGAAAAAATTGTGTCTGTTTGATTATATTGAGAACCATCTCTGTTTTTGGAGTAAGGCAAATGATTCAATATGACCCTTTGTGCTACTTGCTTTCTGTTTCTCCCTGGAGTCTTCACTTGACAGTACTGTGAAATAGACGTCTAGTAGCATTTTGGTTGTCACTGTCAGCTGGCAGGCTCCTGCTCTGGTACTTCTGGCCTAACATTTCTCCCTGCAAAGCTACAACTGGCTATAGACTCTGGTTGTGGACAATGAGATGTGCTGCACTTTCATTTTGCTGTACTAGGCTGTCTGTCCTGCAGGCCTGCCTGGCAGAGGGACTCTGTAGGGAGCTCTAGCCAATTCCCCAAAACAAATACCCTCTGATAGGGTCAGGATGCTCTGGTGATGGAGAGCTTAGGGCCAAGGGGCTGTCAGGAGTGAGGTGACCAGTGGATAGGGTGAATATTGGCTCGTCCAAGGACTTTGTGTTAATGATAGTCGACACAATTACTACAGGTCCCTCCATGGGGAAGTTTTGGATGTGAACAAGAGACCTGATGTACATGAGATCATTCACAGTGCGTCCAAAACTTCGATATGGAGAACTACAGTTCAGGAACTTTTCTGAAGCTACTGTGATAAATCAGCACATTCCTGTCACCAAAAAAATAGCCACTAATTTATAGAAACTTGAAAACTAAAGCTTCGATAACCACAGCAGCAAATACATCTTTCAATTACTGCAATAGTAGGATGAAAAGTGTAGAGAAATATTTTATGTTGACTGCACTAGCAATTAAATAATTGCTGTACTTCATAAACTGTAAAGGCAAGTAATAAACCATGTAAAGATTTCTTAGTCTTACATTTATATTTCAGTTCTACTGTAATATGCCATGTAACTTTTTCAACAAAAATGGTTTGGTCAATCACTTTATTATTTATTATTGCAAAGGAATGAAAAAAACTCACCCTGTTGTGTATGGTCCATCATGTAGCTGCAAATGGTTAAATTATACAGGCAAGACTGCTTAGTATAACCCTCACAGTCTAGGGCCTTTTGCAGACAGCACTTCCATGTTAAAATTTATGATTATAGCTTCTTCAGTCAAAAATTACTGGAATTACTGGTCCAGATAATAAAAAATTTACTTAAGAAATATAGCCATTGACCACAGGAAACATAGATTTTTGAACGGCAGGTCTAATGTGGTGAAAAAATAAAGAAAACTATTTTTTCTAAGAGATGTTTAGATAGGATTGGTCCACAGCAGACGTTATCAAAAATCTCAGTCCAGAGAATTTTCACAGAGGTCTTGGAAGCCTGTTAAATGTGGCTCTCGTACTTGAATTTGGCAATTTCTCAGTGGATTTATTGCTGTCTCCCCAAGAGTCAATATTCGGGCTCTTCCTCTCCCTGTTGCATCCTTTCCCAGCCCCACACTGCCCCTTGGCAGTGTCATGCCTAGGGGACGGTGTGCCCTGGCTGCCTTTCTTTAGCTTCCCCTTGTCTTCATGTTTGCCTGGTTGGCTGGAAGCTGTTTTGCATTGCTCTGTCAGAAGAAAACAGTTGTGTTTGCATGGGTGTCTTCTTGCTAATCACCAGTGTTTTGGAATTAGTTGCTTCTAAATCAGATGCCTACAGTGTGTGCACTGGGGCACTTGCATGTGGTCTGGACTCCTGGTGGTGTCAGGTGTTCACCTGCCTGATGCCCAGGATCCCATCCAAGAGAGACTGCTTGGTTTAGATGGGACTGTTTGATGAGCACTGTCATAGGAAGCTCAGGATCTCCTATGACCATGAAAGAGAGAGAAAGAAGGTGAGATTGAGAAAGTACAGGAATGCCTGGCCACGTGTGGACTTTTATTGTGGCAATGCTGAGTTTTGTGAAGAGAAGCAGGACAGATGTGTGATATGCATCTATGTGTTTTGTCCATACGTGTATGATATCTCAATACTGCTGCTTCTTCTCTGAGCTCTTCCCTTGGCTCTTTTCTCTCTCATCACCCAAATCTCCTGTTTTTCCTTCCCAAAATCTGGAAATACTAGTGAATTTTGGTAGTGAGCATGTGTGGACAAGAACAAAAAAAAAAAGCAAAACCCAAATTCAGTCCTGCCAAAACCAAATCAAAATGAGTGCTTTAAGAAAAAGGTATATCCTCAATGCACATGTTCTCACTTAGGACTCTAGGGAAAAGTTCCACTGAGACTCTCTCAGGCACAGAAGAATGGATAAAAGAAGGATCTATATAGCTGATTCCTAAATCTTCAATAAGATGGATCACACCTTACGAAAGGCTTATTTTTGCTTTATTGACTAGAAAGGGATCCAAAGTCTTTCTCTGCAAATCTTAAATGAGCCATGATATATAAGATTTTTTCTCCTTCATTCTAAAGAGTGTTAAATGAGTATAGATGTTCCATTGACACTTGCATCTCATCTGAAATGCAGAAGAGTGGGTCTTGGTTGGTTTAGCAAATTTGTATTTGCTAAAATTTAGAATTTAGTTTAGCAAATTAAGTTCTTTCATCATACATCTTGCCAAATGGATCACTAAAACACTTAATGACCAACAGTAATAAAAGCTAACAGTAATAGAAACAGATTAAATAGTCCAGATTTCAGCACAGCTTTTGCCTAGGAATGGAAAAAGAGTGTCTGTCATTAAATATACAAAAATATTTTTAATAAGGATGGAACATTATCAGTTGGTAGCTGAAATGTGTTTGAAATCCAAACCAAGGTGGATAGCAACACCAATAGGAAATTACACACTTTAATGCCTTAATTGCAACACACTGTCCACTAGTTATATATCTCAAACTAACTGGTGCTTTACAAGACTTAAGACACCAAGAAGTGTCTGGCAGAAGTCTGAGATTCAAAAGTTACAAGCAATGGTATGGAAACACATTGTTCACTGTTAGTGCCATGGGAGATAAAAATCTTCCCTCTGCTTGCAATTAGGAAAGGGGTTTTTTATGCTGTGTGACCTTCTGTAGAATTCACTAACTTATAAAAGTTGTGTTTCCATTTCCTCACAACAGTTCATAATCAATATTGATAATTATAATGAACAGTATCAATCATATTAGTTGCTGTTTTATTTTAATCTTTAATAAGAAAGATAAGGACAACCTAAATCTGCTGTTAGGAGGAATGGAGAGAATTTTTGGCATGAATATTTAGGGAAAGAATGGAAGAGAATGCTCCTTTTGCTTTCTTAAATAAAGAATATGGTGGCATCCTGAAGAACATCAGTTTTATGCAGAGCAGATGATGCCTGTGCATATATTTAGAATGAAACTGTAACAATCTCATCTGCCATGTGTAAGAGATTTTTTAAAATCTTTCTGGAGTCTGCAACATACAATCCCATAGAGATGAGAGGCAGGGTTTACCTGTGAAATTAATATTTTGTCTTTTAACATGGTTTGTAGTTTAATACAGAAGTCTGATTCGATATTAATACCTTCTGTGTTTCTACTAAAAAGGTAGATTGTGTCTCCATAGTCTGACATCTGACAATGTCTAGACAAATTTTTATGATCTGATTAAGCTTCTTTCATATAATGGCTGAAATCTGATGTTTATACTGTATTAAATTCAAGCGAATAGTAGCCTGCCATAACTCAGCTGTATTTGCTTATCTGGTAGCTTCTTTGTAAGATAAATATCATAATTTTTTATTGCTGCTAATAAAAGTTTTAAATTCCACTTTTTATATTTCTAGGTGACTAGTTGTTTCTGTCTGGGCTGAGGAGAGAAAGATGCCTCAGGGAATGTTGAGGAAGTCTTGGAGTCTGAATGATTCTGGAGTCCCGAAGCAGGTGAAGGGAAGCCTGGGCTGGCTCAGACATCTAGCATGGTGCAACATGACCAGGAGGAAAAAAGACCACGGGACCAGTTCTTCCCAATGTATGGGTTAACAGGATGGTGACTGGTGTGGTGCAGCTCGTGGGACTTGGGGAAAAGGATGAGGAGGAGCAGGGAAATAGTCCATGTCACTTCCTTGGAGCATCCATCAGCATTTCAGATTTCAATGTTCTGCTTGTCTACCATCTATCAAAGGTCAGTTGGAAGTTTGCTGGACAAAGATGACAGACTCAAAACCAGTTTGTTTCTTCCACTTGAACACAGTGTGTGCTGCCCAAATTGTCTTTACATCATGCTTCTTTCTGCCGGTTGTGGGAGTCCTGTACAGGAGTGCACATGCTGGTGCACTTCTTGCTTCCATGGCCAAAACCCAAATTCAGTGGAGGCAAGGCAGGCTGTGCTAGCTCCAACATATGAGACCCTCACAGCACCTTGCAGTGTGTGACTTCTTGGTGATTCCCAGGAAACAGATGTCAGAGGGATTATCATTCCAGCACACAATCACAGTCCAAGGCCTGAGTCTTGACAAACATAACTAACCTATAGGACTTATCAGTGGTTTCTGAATGAGATTCATCTGCTCTAACTTTGGCAGCCAGAGATGGACCCATTAAACTGGTCCTCTGCATTATTATTCTGTGTCCTCTAAGATTGACAGTAATTCCTTTTCTTGTTCATCAGGGCCTGTCCCAGTCCCTCATCCCTGTCTTTTCTGGGCCTATAACCTATTATACCAGAAAATGAATATTCCACAAAATTCATGAAATTGTAGGTCAACAAAAGCTGCACTTCACCCAGACCAAAGATACTCCCTTCACATCAAAACCAGGGAAGTGATGATTTCTCAGAGAGGACAGCCAGTGGAGATATTTCTTCACTGTCTCAGACTGCAATTCAGCAGTATAACTCTTGCTGTGTAATTGAGGTTGGACACAGGAATAGCTGGGGTGAAAGGCATGGGCTCTGTCTGGATTAAATTCACTGGATGAAATTCTTTTCAGAATATAACATGACTAGTTCTTTGTCTCTGTCTGCACTTGCCTTCTTGAAGATGCTGCTGTAAGACTATAAACTGCAAAGTGATCTTCCCTTGCATGATGGCACCCTGTTCACTTTTGTGACCTTGGTATCTTCTTAGGGGTTTTTTTTCCCATTCAGAAAGTCTGATTCTCAGGAGCCCATATCTCCCCCAGTGGATTCCATACTCATTTTCCTTCTGTCCCTTGGTGTTGTCCATGGACAGAGGCATTTCCCAGAGGCCCAGAGAGTATCTGTTGTTTGTTGCATGGCCCTGTCTTGGCAGCCACAGAACACCCTGCTGCTCTTGTTCATGCCCTCAGGGCACTCGCCACAACCTTGCCCAGTTGGTAGACCTCTGTAGGGAGGTCCCCAATGTCACTGAAGCAGTACCGTCAGTAGACTCTTAATCACCCAAGCAAAACTTGCATGAAGGATGCTCACCTTTGAATCTGAGTAGGCCCATTACTCCTAGATGTAGTTGGGAATGCAGGAGGCACTATTTGATAAAGATGACCTCTGAGAAGGTATTTGGCTAATGTCTGGTGTTCTGATGACTGAGGCAGGTAATTGGAAAGCAAGTGAGGAGATGGTCAACTGTGGTGAACACTAAAAGAAGGGAGTGTGTTTGTAGCCTTCAAAATGAGAGTTTCTACTCTGTATCACAATACTGAACTCAGAAATATCTTCGTAAACCTTCATGCCCCAGTTTCAATACCAGAATACCAGCAGCTTTATGAGAAAGCTCTCTTCTCCCTTGAATCAAGTTAATATTTCTTGGATGATTTAAGGAGGTGATCAGTGCTTCAATGGTTGTGTGAACTTTTAATAATGTGAGACATTTTTGCAATGGCATCTGTTTTTAAACTGCGTTCGTCATACATTTTACAGGAAAGCAGCATTCCACAGGTGTCTGTCCCATTCAGACACACTTTTGGTAATTCCTATATTATGTAGATGATTTAGACACAGTTTGTCAAGTTACTGGATTTGTCCAAAGGGAAAACCTTTAAGAAGGCTGTTTTGAGGATGAAGTTTTACAACTGACCCGACAATCTAAGACTGCTCTTGCTACTGTAAGTGGGAGATCCTTGGCTAGAAGGGTTGGGGAGGGTGAAGCTGCCCCTTTTGATGGCAGGTCAAAGACAGTTTCATCATTTCTCTAAACTGAAATGTACAGATGAGAAGAGCAGACTTACCTTCCTTTGCCTGATTTATCCCAGCATTCACAGTCAAAGCATGATGGGATTTCTTCAACATCGTGCTCTGTAGACATAAAAATAATGTGCACAACTACTCTTTCTTATTTTTTCCTTCTGGGACTTCAGGTATAATTTCATTTTATTATAGACATGATACTACTTGTAATATCTCAATAGTTTTCTGCCCTAGTCTGTGTCTCAAGGGTTTTTGTCTGATCAAACTTCTGTATGATACAAGCATTCTTCTATCTGTGTGTTATTTATCACACATGATGGACTTCCTGTTTACTTAGGTGCACTAGTTATGCCACCTAACAGACTTTAACAGTTCTCTTTTTTCCCTTTTAAAAGCAGCTTTTTCTTCTCTCTTGTGCATAAAAAAATCCTATGGTAGGTATTATGGCTGTGTGATGAGAACAGACTGTGATCATATGGACTTCATTGTATTTTATGTGGGAAATATTGTCCTTTTCTTTAATACGTTAATATTCTACTCTTCAGAATTTGAAATTCTCATACTGTAACTGAATGGCAAAATAGCACAGCCAAAACTTCCTGCTTGCAAATGTCTATTTTTGGACTAACATGGGCAAAAATACTTAATACTTGTCTGTATTTCTTTCAGATGAAGGCTTACATGATTGCCTTTTTCAAACTTTCTTATAAAAGTTATTCTTGTAAATGCATTTCATATATTGGGTTTGTATACTCTTCATTCTTCCACAAACTGTGTTGATTTCTCACTATTTTCCTGAAAAAAATGCCTAGAGTCACAGCAAAAGCAGAAAAGGAGAGACGAGTTATATATTAGCTATTACAAAATACTTTATTTGAAAAGGAAAGTATTTATATTTTATAAGGCATGATTAAATTTCTTGTGATTCATTTTCAGCCTGGAGCTTTTTAACCAGACTGATGAGAAGTCTGACTGAATGCCTTTAGTCTTCTTACAGGATAAAATAGCATCTCTAACAGATGTGGTGGAGGTCATCTGGAGCCATCCTACTGTGCCACTGCAGAACACTTTCTGTGTTAAAGAGAGACTAGTTTCACTGCATTGTCCCAAGCATTTCAATAGAACATGAAATAAGAGAAGTTCTTGGCTCCAAGCTTATTATCAAGGAGGAGTATTTCAGGTATACACAAAGGGATGATAAATATGCCTAAAATTCCCCTCTAGGTGAAGAGCATTTTCCTATCGATTTTGTATTTTCCTGCAAATGAAGAACTAAGGGGTTTCTGCACATCTCATTTTTCAGCCTGTAAGTCTCATTACTCATAGCAATCCCAAGACACTAACAAACAATGAAAACGGGGAGTGCCTGTGTTCTGTTTCCAGTCATGCCTTAATTTAGGGATTGTAAGGTTGTTTATAAAGCTTGTTAAGGATATTCACAGAGGTGCACACAGTTAAACAACCAAGGTTGTTTCCAGTGTCCCAAGGTTTTTTTCCTCCATATATTGTCACAATTGTCTGGAAGACTTAAATGCTGGGCCATAATAAACTACTTAAACTTTGGGAACCCTTGACTGTTAGTTCTGTGTGGTGGAAACTGGAGAAGCAGTTCTTACCTGCATTGCCAATGGATACAAATTATTTGCAGACACAGGACTGGACAGGGAAACCAGCATGAAAGTTATGAACCAGAAGGAATATGTATATTCAGCCTGAAATGCAGCCTAGATGTGTGCGAGTTGAGTCTGCCCACTCTGGGTACCGTTCGTAACTTCCAAAATATGGGTTTGTGCATCTTCTGATAGCCATCCTAGCTTATAAACTTTCTGTTATATGGATGGGGTTCTATGACTATGCTGTCCAAATATGCTGGGACATATGTTCCTGACACTATGCATTTTGCTTGAATTACAGACCTTTGGGATGATGAGCCATCTCTCTTTCTCATTCCTATCTCTCTTAACATGAGCACAGTGTCCATGGTAGGCCTATTTGTCTAACATGCAATGTGAACATTGTTGTATTTTTCATCTTCTGTTGCTGTTCTGGTTTTTGAGAGGTTCCTGCAACAGCCACAGTTAACTTCCTCCAGAGAGCTTGGAGCATTTTACTCTGGATCCTCCTAGTTTCCTCTGCCTGAGCACATCCTGCATTCACCCTAAACCAGCCTTGAACAGTTGCTTTCAGCAAGGTGGGAAAGGGAAAATACCTTGTACTCACTCCACTCTTCTGTAATAGCACTGCCTTGTCCTTGTATGACTCTTCCTCCTCGTGTAGTATCCCTCGCACTGTGTCCCATCCTTCTCCTCTCTCTATGAGCCAGCCAACAGATTTTCAGGGGTATCCATCTTCAGCAGTCAGACTACATTTGCAGTCATTATCACTTGACCTGCTTTGTCCTGGCAATATTCCTTTCCCAAAGTAGGCAGAGAAATGCGTGGATAGGCAAAGAGGTTCACGTTCCTTCACTGTCAGATGAGGCCAAAGAATGTCTTGTACATGTCACTTGAACACCAAGGAAAATATTTGTACATTTGGGTTTTTTTTTTTGAGAACTTTTGTCTTTCAGGTTGGCTGGTTCCCTCCTGAAGTTGCCCTTTTATCATTAATATACTTAATCATGATGATCCTTTCTGATAAGATATAGAAGCATGCTCTGGAGCAACCCACATGGACTAGGATTTATTTGGATCTCAGATCTGGAGGCAAATGACTGAGCTGGGAGTTGAACTTAAGTCAACACCACCTGGGTGAAGACACAGTGACTGAATTACCTGAACACTGGGGGATTACTATGGATGTTTCACCTACTTGGTGATGAAAGAGTACATGCCTTGAAGGCAAAGTTATTCCAGAATACAAAAGCAGGGTAATGCCAAATCTAATATAGGGAATACTGGTGAAAGTCAAACTCCAGAACAGGAAAAACTCAGCAGAGAGACACCACAATTCCAAGAATGGCTGAGGAAAGCATCGGAAATATTTTTAAGGATGGGCCATAGAACTGACTGGTTTTTCTGGTGCCTTATTGGGGAGCGTGATTTGATATAAATTACTTTTTATGACAAGCACTTATGGACTCTTCAGAAGATGTGGCCTTTGCCAGTGCATCTGTTGTGAAGTTGTACACTGACACTGCATACAGATAAAAGGGAAAAATAAATGGACAGGGTGGTAAGAGTTTTGGCATCAATAAAAGTGAAAGGTGCTTGTTGATTGCTTGGTGCTTAACACTCATGCATGTACTGTGCTTGTCATCTTGTCACAGAGGCCTCAAGGATATCTGATGTGGTTCTGCCTTGTTTCAAGGAGGAGATACAGCTCTCTAAAAACTGACTTGTACATGAGGTACCAAATGTGCTGGGAAGGGGATGTGTTTGCTGTGGTCAGCTTTCTGTTCACACTGGGGAACATTAACGCAGGGGAAGCTCAAAGCTGCATCCTTTACAGAGCTGTGCCATGCTGTATCCTGACCAGAACATGTGAATAAGAGTTCATGTGATGTACCATGGGTCAAGAATTCCCTTTAAAATTCCCTTCTGGTGCTGGACCTTGGTTTAAATTTATATCAGAACAGAGATGTAGGGGAATCCACGATTACAAGGGCAGGTGTGAGACTAAAATGGTTAATGGCTTAAACATTGTTGAAATAATGGAAGGACTTTTGCCCATTATAGCAAACTAAAGAAATAGGAGTTCATCTTTGACTGTTGAAGCCCACCCCTCACCAAACATGCCTACTAACTGGAATTTGGACTCTGACAGGAACTTAAGATAAGAAAATGGGATACTACTGTCCAGTCATCCCAGTTCCAGGGAGGAGAATGCCCTGTCTCTCAAGCAAGGTTTTAGTCTTATGTTTCTAGAAAACAACTAGGTTAACAGTCAGGAACAGCCAAGAACGCACTTGCATATTAGAGGGGATTAGAAAGGAGCATAGCAAAGCAGTTATGCCACTGTGTAAATTGATGTTTCCTTTCTTCTGTTTCCAAATGGGTGGTGCCAATGGAAAAGGTACACAGGTAGACCACAAGGGTGATGGAAGCACAGAATATACTCTGTGCGAGGAATGCCCAAATTGACTGGAAAAGAAGTATCTGGAGGGATGAGATACTACAAAAGTCTCTGAAATCATGACTAGCATTGACAAAACAGTTCTTCAGTGTCTGTTTAGCACAAAAATGAAGGGCCCTGAGAGAAACTAGTTTGTGTTTGTTCAGTATAAAAGAGAGTCCTTTGTCTGGTTCTTCCCACATGTACAAGTGGCAGACATGTGGCCACCTTAGAACTTCCAGGAGTTCAAATGGCACCTGAACAAAACTCCCAGAATTAATTAAATTAATTAATAATGACTCCAGTCATTAAACACATTCATCCCCTCTGAGTCAGTAAAAGCCTTATTCTTCAAACTGCTGGAGGGAAAATATTTGTAATGTACAATGACAAATGTTTTTCTCTTTGGGTGTTGGCAGCTGGCAGTGTTAGGGTACAGATTCAGAGACCCCCTTGTTCTGACCAATAGAGCCATCCTGACACAAGGTTTTTGCAGATGTGGGCTTGTGAAAAGAGAACACAGCGTTCCTGGTCCATCAGCGTGCAGTACAAGCCACCAACACAGAAACTGCCCTCCCAGCTCCGAGAAATGGCTTCCTTGAGGAATCCCCAGAGGCCCTTTGGACATCCAGTGTAGGAAAGATTTTTTGGGAATGAAAATGGCAGGATAGATTCCATTTTTTTCATACAGGAGTGACACATTAAAAAATAAAAGGAAAATAAAGCAAGCTGCCACAAAATATCTCCTTTAACTTAGACTCTTCATTCTCTTCATGAGAGTATACAAAAGACACAAAAAGGACTCCTGTCAGGGCAGCACAATAGAAGCGTCCACTTCATAACTGCTAGTGCAAAGGACAAAGTGTCTTATGAATATTAGGCCCTTTTTCATTACAAGTGATGTGAAAAGGGCCCAGAGCATAAATAACAAATCTCCCTCTTATCCTGCATACACTCCCCAGATGAGCTACTTGCTGTAAGGAAATAATACTGCGTTGTCTTTAAGAACTGGGATTTTTGCTGTCAATGAAAGAAACAAAATGAAAGAACCAA
>VZTN01006707.1:0-30678 GCA_013400515.1 Erpornis zantholeuca | reverse complement strand
TGTGATTTTGAATCAAGCATTTACCAGCAGAGATCCAAATCGGTTCATCAACCTGCATATCTATTTCACAAATATTTTCAGGCTCATTTAGCAAATTCTGATGTTTTCTGACACAAATTCTTTGGGTACTTGACAACATTAAGGTTTTTCTTTTAAGATGTATTTCCATTTGCAATATTTCCTGTGGAGAACAAGCTGAAAACACTGACTTCATCCAGAGTGAAAGAGTAACATCTATTCTTTTATAAAACAACAAACATCTGAATGTTGACAGTATGTAAATTGGGGAAAACTAAAGGTAATGAAAGATGATACCTTACAGAAAGCACTCGCTATGGAAAAAGAAAAAATTTGTAGAATACATCCTAATTTATCCTATATTGATTCAATATAAAGACAATTGTAGTTGATAGTGCAAATATATACACTGTCAAGAGCAAACAGAGTACATTTCATTGTTGCCCAAAATACAGAATGAGTTGAAATGGATTACAGTATTATTGCCATTATCATGGAATGGAACTCATTTAGCAGTTGATACGAAACTTGTTATGAGGTTGTGAGAGATTTGGAATGTTTACAGTAGGAGACATAATGGAGTTAGGAAAGGAGAAATAAAGAAAAATTGTGCAATTTATGTATCAGATTATATTATATTAAAAAAAACAGTAGAGTTTAAGCCTTCCCTTCAGATTATGTCATTGACTACCTTCCCTGTTTTCAACAACAAAAAACTGTTAAGATGCATGCCTGTGGATTTCTTTTCTATTTCATTTTTACCTTACGTAAAAACTTATGAGTAGTTAAACCTGAACATCTGAATTAATTATTTTAGGAACAAGTTACCTAATTTTTTTTCCTACTAGTAGAATGAGAAATGGCGATTGCACTACAATGTTCTGTCTTCTGTGGCACTGAAATTTAATGGCCTGGGCATGTCTATTTTAACAACCTCTAGAACTCCCTGGCTGCTGACCCTGGTTCTGAGGGAGGCCACATCCAAGCCAGCTGGCCTGCAAGCCATCACTGAATGCCAGTGATAATATAATGCAGGGAAATCTACTTTTTTTTTTGGATGGAATAATGGGGTTGTGGGTCAGAGTGTGAACTGCTCGACCTGTGCCATATGAAGAGTATACAACCATTTCTTTCTAACCCTCCATTAGTATCTCACTTGAGTAGCCTCTATATGGTCACCCTGGCTGGCAAATGCAATATACCCCAGGGATTCACAGCCATGCACCACTTCAGAGGCAGCTATTAGAACTACAGGTGAATTGAATAATTCTATAAATGCATTCCAGCAAAATATCTTTACCAGCTCACGGCACAATTGGTTTTATGGAAGGGTTGGTGAGGGAAAACCAGAAATGTCAAGTCAACCATCACTTTATCCTTAATCATGGCATAGATTGGGCTGGACTGGAACTTTTAAGGTCTTCACTGCAGTGAGCAGGTGTGAGGTTGAAATTTAGTGGATTTTAAAGGAATCTAGCAGTAGGTTTGAAAAAGCACTTTCTTTCCAAGGGAAAACTTTTTGCTTTTTAAAGAGAATAATTTTGTAACATTTGTTTGAAAACATTTTATGTTTTCAAGAAAGTCTTTGATAGAAACTTGTAAGCATCTCTTGTTCTCAAAATAACAGGTTCTGTGCTTTTCACTTTTACTTTGTCATGTTATGTTTTCAAAATATGCTCTCTCTGTCTCATCCAAGAGTAGTAGAGAAATGTTGTGCTATTTAGCCAATCAAGTATCTTTTAGCAAAACACCTTATAAATAAAGTAAAAAAATTAAATAAAAAAAACCTCTAATTCTTTAAAAAATAAAATCTTATCTCTTTATTTCATGCCCCGTAGAGACAAGCAGATGCACCTGCAACTAAACCAGGCTGCTCAGAGCCATGCCCAGCCTGGCCTTGGATGTTCCCAGGGATGGGGAACAGGAACAACTCTCTGAGTGCATGGGTTTCAACATCCTCAGAACATGCTTTTTCCTTATATCTCATCTGAATCTGACCTTTTTTTAGCTAAACATCACCCTTTCTCCCATTGCTGCAGGCAGTGTTACTTGGTTATCCCCAGCTTTTTCACAAGCATTGAAAGGCTGAAATCAAATCTCCCTGCAGCCTTCTCCGAACTAAAACACCTCAGCTTTCTCAGCCTTTGCTTGTAGGGTAAGGGTTGTACCCCTCTGGTAATTTTGTAGCCCTGGTCCAGACCATTTCCAACACATCCTCATCTCTCCTGGACTGAGAATTCCAGAGCTGAATCCAATTCTCCATGGTGGGTCTCGTGAAACCAGGATACAGCAATCCCAAGGTCGTTTCTAGTGCCATCATTATATTGCTTAAAATTCCTGGAATAAAACAACTCTGATAAAAGTCTTTCAGACATAAAGTCAAAAATATCCTTTACAGCCAGAATGGTTATTTATGCAACTCTCTTTATTTTTGGTGAAGCAGCAGATCACAGTATTCCTCAAAGATTTAAGATAATTAGCAGCACAGGATCCTATAAGAGTCACATCTATTCTTTAATACAAATTGTTGCCTATTGTTATATTATAATTACTGCGTGTGTTTTACAATAATGCTTTTTGTCACACATCTGGCCACCAGGGTGTTTTTTAATATTGCCACGTGCTTAGCTTCTTTCCCTTATATCTGGTATAAATATAGCTCTCTTTAAATTGGCTGCACAGTTATTATCCTGTCATTATGAATAATTCTACTCTATAATTTTAAAGACAAAAAGGATATTGATCCAAAAGGAACAATCCCTCTGCAAGTAGCAGCTCTGCTATTTTGAGACTACATGTTGCTTTCTGATCTGCCTCATCATTTGTTTAAAAAAGAAATATCTGTAGCTACATCTGTTTTTATAGATAGAGTTATGTCATGGTCAAACAGGAAAGCCAAATATAGATACAAATTAAGATTTCTTCTTCTGATTATTGTGGCTTTAACAGTTCCAGAGTGCAAGAATTCTTCATTAGATGTGGCAGATAGAATTAATTCATTGTTTGTATTGGCACTGATTGAATTCCTTGGTAAGTTGAGGCAATCCTGGTGACACCAATCATGTTTTACACCTGAGCCCTTAAAAATTGGTGTTTTTCAACTGGGAGAGGAGACTAAAGATGTAGTGCACCTTAATATGGAATGTCTAATGATAGGTGAAATGGTTAGACTTTAGATTATTTATATTTTACACTGTTGTGTTGAAGTCTATAATTTCAAAGTTTTTTGGAAATTTTTTTCTTTTATTCTATCCTTTAGTTTATGCATGAATTTTTTTTCTGGAATTCATGCACCAACTTTTTCCTGGAACATTTCTGCAGGCTGATCACAAATATTTCTTTTAAGTTGATACTCTCCTACTGTCTTTTCATAGCTTTTTCTCTCAGTTCATCAGGGCAGGAGCTGATTATTTTTAAGTGCCCCCAACAGCACCTCACACTAAGACCATGCATGGTTTTATCTGAGTAGAAAGTGAATGAGTGTAGTCTGCTCAGCTCTGAAATTAACTTGAAATTGTCCAAATTTTGCAGACCTCTCCCAGGGGTTGTGTTTCTGAGGCAGAAGAGAATGAGGATGGGAAGGTCTTCCATGGCAGAACAAGTTCCTGACTGAATATTTCCAGCAGTGGGCAAGAATTAAAGACCATGAACCTGACAACCTATTAGTTTATGATTTCACATCTTTGGAATGAGGTATTTATTTAGTATTCATTTAGTATTTAATGAGGGTTGCTGTGAAAAATTAAGGATATTTCTGATTTTCTGCCTTCTTTACCCCCTGGGATAAATAAGAATATGTACAAAAAGCATTAAGGAAAAATGCCTCTTGACGTGTTTTATAACTGATTTTATATATCCACACATATTTCATAGTCTTCAGGGTTGACATCAGACCTACCTGCTGTGTGGTTGCTTCACATGGATTAGAAATAAAAGGATTTTTTTTTTAAATGAGACCATATTAGGATATGCACACATATTAGATATCTCTATTTACATTCTATTAGATCTGACCTATACAGTACCATAGTTTCTGATCTTATGTTGACTTAATCCTTTGATTTATAGGCAGCTCTGGTTGCATCTCATGATGGAACTAATTGAACTAATTTCTAAAAGCCTTGTCCGTGCAAACCACCAGAAGAAAAACCACCCACCTTTTGCAGAAAGTAAATAAAGCACTTAAGAGATTAAGCATGGTGTAAAATGTATCTACTGAAGATTAAATTTTAGATAAAAGTCCTAACACATATTCAGCTGCACCTTCCCACAGAGGTTCTGCCTCTGTCCTGCAGCTTTGTCCTTGCCCAGTGGTGAGGATGTGACATCTGGGGAGCCACAGGCTGAACTGGCTGCTGCTTTCCTTGCAGTCCCAAGTCCTACTTCACCTCCTGCCAGTGGCAGAGGCACTGCCTTCACTTTGTCTGAGTGCCTTTCTGTCAAAACATGAAAGGGAAAATTACTTTTTAAGAGTCTCACCTGTGGGGAAGCAGAGGAGAATGAAATCACTGAAACTGTCCTTATTTGTGTAGCAAGAAAGATCCTGTCTGCAGCCAAATATGTTCTCTCAGACCTACTGGGGGCAAAATGACTATGCTTCCTGCTACAGAAAGTTAAATTTGGAAATTATGTTTTAAAAAGCTTAGAATAAGCATGTGTAGAAATATTAGGTAAGGTAGAGGGTTAGGCAACCACCAACCACGCGAAATTTAACAAAGGCTTCTTTATACTGGAGATAAGAAGGGTGAGAGATGACCCCATCATGGTCTACACCTTCCCCCTGGGGGAAAGTGGAGGGGCAAGTGCTGATCCCTTCCCTTTGCAACCAGCAGCAGGACATCAGGGGATGGAATGAAGTTGCACCAAGGGAGGATCCGGTAGGAGTGCAGGAAAAGGCTCTTCATCCCGAGGGTGGTCTGTGCCTGGAACAGGCTTTGCAGGGAAGGGCTCATGGCAGCACACCTGTCCAAGTTCAAGGGTGGGCAGTGTTTTTAGTCATTTGTTTTGACTTTGTGAGGATCAGGGAGCTGGATTTGATGATCCTCTTGGGTCCCTCCCAGCTTCGGAGGTGGCGCAATTCTGTGATTCCCTCGTTAGTGAATTCAGCGCGTGGCCCCAAGGTTCCTGAACAGTGGGACTCTTCTTAGGTGTGTGAGGTAAAGTGGTTTGCATATTTGGAACATCGGAGATAACGAGATGCTAATAGCTCTCTGGAATTCAGAAAAAAAATGATTTAGCAAGATTTCCCCTTGTTTGCTGTGTACAACCTTGTTTCATCTCAGAGTCTTGCTCTCAGTGAGTCTGCACGGTGAAATGGGTTAGGCTTGTTGTGGTGCCTGCCACACAGCTGCAGGAGACTTTTTTCCTTTATATGATTTTAGCTTAATTACCTTAATGAAATGGAGAGCACTAGCACAAATTTAAGATTTCTTCTCTGCTGCTTCCACAGGATGTTCCCTTTCTTCTCTTTAAAACCTCCACATCAATTTTCTGTATGGGTGGGATGTGTCTCTTACTTGGAAAGATTTTTTAAAACAGCAGACTGCCTAGAGTTGTTAGCTACTTTTTCCTTTGTTTCTCCTACAAAAGGTAATTTTAATTAAGTAAATTGGACAGGTTTATCTGGCTAATTTCACAAGGAGAATTTGTGGTGTGCCTGTGTTTTCTAGGCAGTGTCGCAATGATCCCTCAGCCAGCTCTGGGATTTGGTGATAAAATGGTGATGATTTTTTGATAAAAGCATATCAAGCACCAAAGTTAACTTCACTTTTAGAAGTAGTGCACTCTTAAAAAGACTAATTGTTTCAGACTTGGCTCTGCTCTTGCTACAGTGATATTGTGTCCTGGAGCTAATTGCACACTTAATTAATTCACGCTTGAACAACAGCTGTGAATAAATATTTCTTTTCTTGCTTTGCCTGAAGAGGTTCCTCTGATGATGGTGCTCCATCAGTGTCCAGTCCTGTGCAAAAGGCAGAAGAAGAGCCCTCCAGTGACACAGCAGAGTGGTGCCAGTGCACCCCAGTACAGACATTTTGGATTTAAATCCCACTTCTGAGGAAACACAAGGTTATATTCTGGGAAAATCTCCTTTCCCTTGTGAAGGAAGGATATTTCTATCTCCTCAATAGAAATGTTTTTTCTTATTCCCTGTGAAAATGATATATTCTGTACTAAAGGGGCTGCACGTCATCCTTCTGAAAGAAAAGGCACTTTTTTTTCCTCCTTGAAGAAGGAATTTGGATGCCCACCTCTGAAGAGAAGATCAAAGATTTTTCTCTCTTCTTGAGGTTTATGTCCAAACCCCTGAAAGGGTTTCTGGTGCTTAAAACTCCCATTTTGCAGAGTTTTCACAAGTAAAGTGGCAGATTCCTTCCTCATTCTCTGGTCCACCGTGAACCTTGCAGTTACCAGTTTGGTTACTAATTTCATTTCAGAAATGTGTCTCTTTGGTTAAAAGGTGCCTTATCTTCTCTCGACAACACATGTTCCTTTGATGCTCTAATCCCCCATTTGTGAATTTAGGCAAGATTTCCAAAATACACCCCTAGGACTGCTTCCCCTTGGCCATGGGGAAAGCTTTGTGCTCCAGACCTTTCATCAGAAAGTGCTTCCACGGGGATTTGGGGATCCTTGGATGTTCGGGGCTCTTTGTGGATAATTGGACAAGTCCTGTTCGATTGTATTCCAAACAATGCCGTGGAAGTAGGCAATAGAGAGAGGTCCTAGGAGCATTAAAAAGATGCATGGAAGAGCTGACTTTCACAGCCAATACAGCAGGGTGACTTGAAATGGGGAAATTTGCCTTCTGAATCGAGGAGATAATGCTGTCATTCATTTGTGCTGGGCTTTAATCCTTCTGGTGTCCTTGTGAGATGCCTCCTCTGGCAATGACTTCTATTTCTTTCGCCTGTTGTATTTTTAAATGGAATTCTGTTCCAAAAAGTATTATTCATTTTGGTCAGAACAGGGAAATGCCCAGAAAAAATATCTGTAATATCAGGTAATATTTTTATGTGGAAAAAGTTCTTCTACATATCTAAGTTAGAAACAAACTTGTCCCTACTACTTCAGTCAGATTGTATATTTTCTTAACTGCCTGGTCAATTTTAATTTTTGGGGTTTTTTTTCTGAAAATAGACCCTATATTGCCTTCACGTGTGCAAATAATCTACAAGCAGTAGGACATGTCAAAGTTGTTTGTGATATTTATTTTTTGCTTTAAAAGAAGACAGATATTCTACCAAAATAAGAGGTTCAGGGGCTACCTTGAAGATCAGATAATGAATTTCTTGTCAAAAGTAGCACAGAAGAGAGGGTGGAAAAATGAAATTCACTCATTGAAAGCTAAATTATTTGTGGCTATTCATGTTATAGTTCAGTAAACACTCTGATCAGATAATATGTTCATTTTACTTGTGGATTTGGAATATATTCCAGAAGATAAAGGACAAAAATGAACTAAATAGAAATGTCCTAGATTTTCCTGAATCAGATAGTCTGAATATCTGATAATCAGAATATTGACAGCAAAGAATGCACATCTTTTAAATCAGGACAGAATACTTAAGGAATTTTTCTGATGCAAAAAGAATAAGATTAGATAACTCTAAATAATGTGTTTAATGAAGCCCTTTATGTTTTTAAACCATTTTTTAGCAATTTCTATCTCAACGCTCCTCATTCAGAAGGAGCGAATAAATCAGATTTTATGGCTTGAAAATTTCCTCTCTCCCTTTGTCAAAATCCAGTCTGGGGGTATTTAAATATTGTCCAGGCAAGCACAGGGCTTCATCCCAGCTGTCTCTTCAGCTGCAAGAAAGCAGCTCATGCAATCCTGCCAGCTTATGGAATTTCCTGCTGGAAATCGATGTCCATCCTCTGGTGCTCCTGTGGCACTTGCTGTCACTAACTGAGAAAGTGCAGCGAAGTGCAAGTCAGAAATCCTGGCAAAGGAAGGCTGGTGGCGAGACAAGAGGCTTGTCATAAATGTTCTGTGAAAGGTAAAAGCTCTGAGAGCTCCAGCAAGGGCCTCCACAATCCTTGGGGCAAGAAGGAATATTTGCACCAAGAGCAATGGTCGTGGAAGTGGGCCTTGTTCTTTAAAAAGCTTTTGCCAGTGGGCATTACTCAAGAGAAAGGTCATTTTTCTTGACTGTTTGAACACAGCTACTTTCATGGTCGAGAGGTGATATCCTTTATTTGCAGGTTATTGTAGCAGAATATCTTAGGGAACTTGGACATGATTGTGTAATAGAATGAGTTTTGAGCTATCCAGGTAGGCCTCAGATTCAAGCCTGTGTTGAAGTTATGAAGCCTGTGGCACAGCATGAAATTCTAATTAAGGTGTGTTTAGATTTTAGATAGAATAGTTTTGTTGTAACCACAGTAGCTGCCTTAAAACTGAAATTGTTTGC
Organism: Erpornis zantholeuca; assembly: GCA_013400515.1. Taxonomy (NCBI): domain Eukaryota; kingdom Metazoa; phylum Chordata; class Aves; order Passeriformes; family Timaliidae; genus Erpornis; species Erpornis zantholeuca. The sequence goes on along the minus strand of VZTN01006707.1, from coordinate 22,243 downwards.
ATTCCTTTCTCACTCTGTACACCAATTAGAAAGCAACTGTAATTGTAAACTATCTGAACTCTATCTAAGCAGCCATTTCAAGATAATAAAGGGAGAACGTATGAGTAACCACAGTGGTCATGTCATCACACATCATCATTGCTCTGTTCCTGCCCCCGTTATTAGAGGTACCCTGGTTTTAGGTTATGATTCCCGTGCTCATTATCAGGCCTCTGGGTGAATTTTTGGACCTTGTAAAAGGCCTTAAAACATGAAAGAGGACACAAGAGTTGTTTCTACTCGTGGCAAAATAGGCTTTCTTTTTTTTCTTTTTGGAAGTAATGAGACTTGTGGGGCTCCTCTGTGATGCAGTGCTGGGGAAGGGCAAAGGAAATTGTGCCCTCTCACTTTGTTTCCTTGTTTTCACTGGAAAAAAAACCAAACAGACTTATGGGCTAGAAGGAAGTACTGATAGTCAAACCTTCGTTCTTTATTTATTTCCAAAGTGTGAGTACTGCAACATGCAGGCAGAATGTTTTTTCTCATGTTGCTGTGCAACCCATATGGCTTCCTTATAACGAAAAAAAAAAACCAGTTTATTTCGACACATCCCTGGAAACCCACAAAGCAAAGATTGTTGTTAAATATGTGAGGATAGAAAGAAAAGGTTTGCAAATGTGGGTAAAGAAATAGCTTTTTCCCCCCACAATTTATTTTCTTGCAGTAAAACTAAAAGGAAAACATTCTCTGAGGACACTTTGGGAGGGATATGAGATGTTCTCGGTGTATGAATATTTTTTTATTTTGATAGGCAGAAAAATAAACGCAATTTCTTTGCTTTCAAGGACATCTTGCCCATGGGGAAGCCCTCCCACCTGCCAGCAAGAGATGTGGGAATCACCAGGACACAAGAAAAGTCAGCCAGAATCCCACTGCTGCAACCTCAGAGGGAGTTTCCCAGCAAAACAAACGTCCCTTGGCAACATCAGGTGGATGAAAAAGGTGAGCTGTCCCTGGCACATTGTTGCCACGAGGCAGCATGACAGAAATGTGCAATATAAACAGCCAGTGGAGCATGGGGAGGTGGGGAGACAGGCATGAAAGGAGCAGCCAAAAGGGAGGAAGAAGATGCCTAGAACCACTGCATGTGACAAAGTCATGAGAGAGCTCTTGTAGGGCTCACAGTCAGTCAAGACATAACAATTTTAAATACAGAAGTTTTTCCCTCCTCCCAGTCTGTTGCTGCTGTTTGCCATTTAGCTGGTGAAAACTGAGCCACCCTCCCCTGTTTATTTTATGCATTTATTTAATATTATTTTTCAGAATGAGACAGGAAATTATTCAAATGAGAAGTACTTTTTGGGGTTTTTTTTGCTTTTATATCCATGTGACTGTCGATGCTCCATGTGACTCTAAACTGATGGCTGTACTGTGGGATTTTATAACTCAGACATCCTAAGGAAGCATAAATAAAAACNAAGAAAGAAAGAAAGAAAGAAAGAAAGAAAGAAAGAAAGAAAGAAAGAAAGAAAGAAAGAAAGAAAGAAAGAAAGAAAGAAAGAAAGTTAAAACACCCCAAAACAACACAAAAAAACCCCAAAGCAATCTGTCAGGTCAGAAGTACATTGCTGAAGTTGCATTATCCACTATGACAGCTCCTCCCCTTCCAACATTTTACATTGTTATTATAATTTGCTCTGCAGAACAAGCACAGGGGCACATACAGCATCCTGTAATTCCTTTTGTCTTCTTGGATTCAGACCCTCCTATCTCAGGTGTATGTTCTGGCTGCATCCTCTGTCTGTGTGAGCAAGCCCTGGCACCATCCTCCCCCTGGGACCAGCTCACCACCTCTTCCCTGAAAAAGTTATGCAGTACAAAGAACTCCCCTGAAACAAGAGCATTTCTCCCTGCTGTGCTCAGGGTGAGAGGTGCCAGCAGCCTCAGGTTGCCTATAATTGTCCAAATGCATGTGGTGGTGACTTGGTACTGGGTTTTTGAGAAATCTCAGAGAAAGGTTGGAGAAATGCAAGCCTTTGTTAACTTGTCCTGAAATCCATTTTCTAAGGAAACTTTTTGTCGTTTCCCAGGAGAAAGCTTTGATGAAGAATGTAAATAAGAGAAATGTTGATGGTAAGGTGATTGCCTTGACCAGTGAAATGTCTTCCTCTGCCTTGTGAGTTCCTGGCTGAGACACAGTCAGAGACACACAGACAGAGATGTTCCCTGCAGCTGAACCTGCTGGAGGGAGAAAGATTTGTTCTGTTTTCTTCATATTAATAAATAAGCCTTCTGGAAAATCATGGACATGAGTGGATTGTGAAAAAGCCCTGGGAAACCAATGCAGGCTCCTTTCTACAAAATGCACATTTTACAGCCACCCTTTAATTAATTGCAGCTTAGCATGCAGTTAAAGGTCCTCCTGCCAGGTGCTCTCGCATCAGGGCCATGCTTCATCGGCCAGAGCAGCCAGGCTTTGGGAGCTCTCTGGCATCTCACCTCCTACTGGCAGCAGATATCTGCTCTCACTGGCATTTTCCTCACGGCCAGTGAAGGAGACATCATGGATACACACGTGCCATGATAGGCCTTGCATCATTCATGCAGCCTTCCCACGCTTGTCCTGCTCCGGGTTCTGCATCCATCCTCCCCTCTGAGGGCTGTCTGATGCACGACTGCCTGAAAAACTCCTCTGCAGGAGCACTGCTGTCTGATCAGATGCTCTGGAAGCTACAGCAGGCATATTTAGATCCCTAACACCACCCTGTTCTGGCAGAACTGCTGTCAGGGATGTGGCTGTGAGATGAAGGACGGGGAGAGGTTTATTTCCAGGCAGGTGGCTTAGGCAGCCACACCAGGAGGCCACATCGCCATCCTTTGCTTCTCAAGCCTTCCCCTGGGCCACGGATGATGAAACAGCACAGCTGTTTCGGAACATGCCTGCAATTCCATGGCTCTCAGTCTGCATGCAGCAGATGTGGATTTCTTAATAAAACACACAGTGGGTGGAGCAGAGAGACAGGGCATGATCAGTTTGCTCCTGATCTCATGCTGCCTGTTGGTTTCTCCCCAGCAGAGATATAAAAGCTGCAACATCTGCCCAATGTGGGAGAAATCCCTTGTCCAGGAATGCCAGCGATGCTTTGCCAAGCAGAAGTGCATGTCTGCATGGGGTTACAGGAGAGAATTTGTGCAGCACATTTTGCAAACTGAGGAGACCAATTTGTTAAACTCAGTGTAAAATAATGGCTTAGGCACAGCTTCTGGGTCCCTTTTCTGCTGAAAACTGTAATGAAGCTGTGTGGCTGTAGAAACACACACATACTGTATATATAAAATCTTACTGTGTTCTGTAGAAATAAGGATTTCTGGGTTTTAATCTGTGCTCCAGTACTGGCCTTTGAGGCTGAAGTATAGTTCACTCAGAATAGACAAATCATCAAACACATCAGATGCTTAAAAACGGCTGATAATGGCTCAATTAAAATGCTGATTGCTAGAAACAAGTCCTAGAAGTGACTGTGAATATTTCAGTCTTCAGACACTTATGCTACCCTTTGATGATCAAATGTGTAAGTTGTAAAAGCGAAACATAGATACTGCTTGATACAGTGATAATTGTCTTATAAATCTGACATTCTTCATAAGAAAACAACAAGTTTGAAGTCTCAAAATCCTGCCAGCAGTTGCTTGGGTGTTTCAGTCTGTTGTCTGAAAAGGGAGAGGTTGTTGATCCTTTTGGCACAGTTACACTAAATATGCACTGGGGTTTTTTTGCCTATCCCATATTTAATGTCTACATGCAGCAGCACACCTCTGCAAACCACCTCCTCCCTGGAATTATCTTACAGATTTGGAATCTGAAAATATTTAAAGATTCATGTTTAAATACTCCATGAGTTTAAGAGGAGGTAAGGAACCGTGCAGAGGAAAAAATTAGTTAAAGATGATTAAATCCATGTCCAGCTCAGGAATATCTGAGATACCTGCTTCCTCTTCTGGGATCTGGATACAACATTGTCGTCTAAGAAAATGGACCAGTGAGTGCTTCTCACTATGGTTTTGGGGAGGAAAACATATACAGTAAATCTGTCCCATTTACAGTAAATGACTGTCAAGCACCAAAGCATCAAGAAAACCAAAGTTATTATTTTTGCTGCTGCATGGAGAAAAACGTAGCTGAAGAAATATAGCTGAGAGTTTTCTGAGCTCCAAAGAATTTAAGAAGTGAGAGTGCTGAATGACCTCTCCTGCTTTCAGTGGGCCTGGGTCATATCTGCCACTTCAGAAGCAGTCTGTCCCAAATGCTGCTCAGAAACATGAGCCTGCATTTGTGTATCTGTGATGTGCACACATTTTCCTGATTTCTCAGGCAGCAAACTGGCTCTGTTCTCGTATAATTAGTGTCTCCTCATATCAGTTAAGCAAGCAGATGGTCACACAGTTTGTACACACAGATTTCCAAATGTTCCTAGTGTTTGACTCCTGTTGATGGCCACAATCAACAGCAGCAAACAGAATCCTCTCCAAATTGTGATAAAGCAAAATGACCATTAAGTTGGATCAAAGGCAGTTATTCATTTAGGTTTAGTGGAGGGTTCATTATAGTCATTATAGCAATACACATGATATTGCATAAATTCAAGCACTGTGCAACAGCGGAATTCTGCAGAAATTCAGTCAAAGAAGCAGGAAGGAAGAAAACTTCAAGTGAGAGGTCACTGCCCAGCTTGGGGCACGTAATTTGCTGGTGTAACAGGGTAGTGATGAATACTCTGTGGCAGCTGCCCTTCATAAAGTATTTAACCACGTGGGAACACACTCAGGGATGCAAGAAATCACCCCTGTCCCAGTCAAGTTTGTCACATGGAAAAATAGTTATGTTTGGGAAGAACTCTTTCTTGGATAATTCAAATAATTTTGATTTTTGGAGTTTGAGGTAGACTTATTGCTGTTTCCAAAACAGATAACTCCATAGTTTTATCTTGGTTTAGGGATACTGCATATAAAAAGACATTTGAATAGCATGTCAGTAGTTTGTAGGTGAATATATATCACAGCCACTAAATTTTGTTGGATTCATAAAACTCCTAATGCCCTAATAAAAAAATTCCCTTGTGCAGTGTTTTCACTCTAACTCCAGTATTTCTCCTTTGGAATCAATAAAAATCAAAAAGATTTAAGAACATAAGAAATCTTTCTCTTGGTGAGATCCATGGTCCATATATCCTAAAATGCCATTTTCATATGTTGCAATATTACTTAGTGAGACCATATTAGTTTGGTTTATCTCATGGTCTTAACATTAACATAATGCATTTATAAATGCAACAGTGTTTCATATATGATAGAGGAAACAGAAAAGTCTTTAAAGAGAGAAGGTAGAATCACTTTTGCATACTCACCAGCTATTAATTCAGTAAAGGTACAAAATTCAGGATTTAAATAAGCTTGTCCTCTCCAGGTGTGTCTGAATGGGGAAGTGGTTGCTGGAAGTGCAAAGAACCTGAAAATAGACAGCAAGATTTTAAGAGAAAAGGTTCAGCTGCATTAACTGAGCATCACCTGCAGCTGGCAGCAAATTTTATTTTCCTCCAGGAATGCGAGGTGAGCCTGAAGCATCATTATGAACTCCACACACAGTCGGGGCCGTGGTGATCCTGAAAGAATAATAAAAGAAAGTCAAGAGGTACAGCAGAGAGGATTTCCATCCTCATTCCCAACAGGATTCCTTTCTCTTTCCCTCGTTAAAGCATGGCCAAGGCATCACTTGTTCTGACCCACACACCTGTGTGAGGCAGAGCCTGCTCTCTGAACTCGGACCCTGGGTGTGCACACAGGACTGTCCCTGCCTCTGTCACTGCTCTTCCCCTTCCCTCTCTGAATCCCAAATGAAAGGATGGTCTTGTTGTCCTCAAAGATGGTGGATATCTTCATATTCAAATGTATTCTCATATTCTTCATACTAAGAAGAATACTTCATACTTCGTATTCTCATATTCTTCATAATAAACTCTCCCTTCCCCACCCCACAACCAAAAAAAAAAAAAAAAAATCCAAACTGTCAAGAAACCACAGTTAAAAAGGACAAGGACAATTGTGATGGTCTACTAAGAGCTTTTTGAAGTTTTTTTTTCTCTTTCCTCTGTTTAAGAGAAAGGACGGAGATGAGTATCAAATTGAATAATAATTTCCCCATCAGTGAATCATAGAATAATAGAATGTTAAGGGTTTGGAGTATACCTTAAAGATCATCTAGTTCCAACCCCCCTGCCATGGGCAGGGACACCTCTCACTAGACCAGGTTGCTCAAGGCCTTATCCAGCCTGGCTTTGAGCACTCCCAATGTCATCCACAACCTCCCTGGGCAACCTGTGCCAGTATCTCACCACCCTCACAGTTAACAATTTCTTCTTAATACCTCTTGTAAATTTCCTCTCTTTTGATTTTTACCCATTGCTCCTTTTCAAGTCGCTACAATTCCTGATGCAGAGTCCCTCTCTGCCTTCCCTGTAGGTCCCCTTCAGGTGCTGGGACTTTGCTACCAGGTCCCCACAAAACCTTCCCATCTCTAGGCTGGGGAAGAGAAAGGATAAGATTGCAACTCCCTTGTTTTTAATCCTAGTGGAGAACACAGATCACAGGGGCTGCTCTGTGAAAGTGACGTTCAGAGCAGGACAATTGGTGTAGCTGTGATAACAACACGACCAAAGATTGTGAAGAGAAGCTGAAGCCACTTTATTTCCTCTGCTTGTCCAAAGCAATTTCCCCCTGTGCAAATGCTGGTGGTAATAAAGACAGGTAGCAATGAGGAATGGTTTCATTAACATGTGGTTTTGTGCTAGAAACTTTGTTTTGCCAAATGCTTCGTCTCAGTGAGTCACAGCGAGCAAACTCTTAGCGATTGCGTTGTCATCTGCTGTGAGAAAAGAGCAGCACTCAGGGCAGGTGGTGTTGGGCATAACAACCAGAGAGGGAGCAGAGATGCTCCAGGGAGCAGAATATTCAAAATCAGCTAAAGCCAGGGCCTCATAAGCGGGGGCTGGGACAGAGCAGCAGATGATCTGAACCAATGTGGTTTATCATGCGTTCTCCGTTTATTATCTCGAAAATGTCGGGTTATATAGAGTTCAGATAGTTTACAGTTACAAGGTATTTGCTAATTGGTGCACAGAGTGAGAAAGAATGCAAAACAATTCAAAGTTAAGACAGCTGCCGTGATTACAATACAACTATCCTATCTAAAACTTAAACACACCTTAATAAGAATTTTTTGCTGCGCAACAGGCTTCGTTACTTCAACACAGGCCCAAATTCTGAGGCCTACCTGGATAGCTCAAAGCTCTTCCATTAGACAACCATGTCCTTGCTCCCTAAGAAATTCTGCTACAATCACCTTTTTCAGGAGCTCACTGTCTCATCACTGCCTCTTCAGGGAGAGCCAAACAAGACTGTAGTTACAGTAATCAGGGTAGCAATGCCATACAAATTAAATCAAATCAGAAATCTTCCTTTTGCCACAGATTACCAGTGACTGAGAGGAAGATGTCTCGTGGTGTTGGTGTTCTCAACAAAATTTTTACTTACATGTGTGACCAGTGCCAGCCTGGTCCTCTTCCTTCACATTGTGTGGTGGACAAGAGTCACCTGTTTTCTGTTCTCCAGACAGTGGAAGAATTAATATTCCTGATTGCCAAGAGAGTACTGTACAATTGTACAATTGAGTGATGAATAAAAATTAGAACTTTAGCTGTTTTTCCACTCTGCATTCCACAGAACATCCTTTTCTCTTTTTTCGTGATCCCAATTTGCTTTGCATAGTGTTCTTAGTACATTAACCTTTCAATCTCTTTTCACTCAGACACCTATTCTTATCAATAATGAACAAAGTTGCAGTTTTAAGAAGTCAGAAATGTCTAGCAGAATAGTACTGTGCGCTTGAGAAGAACCTGCAATTCTTTTTAGACTTTGGTTTGATACATTTTGTTTTGCAGTAATTATTAAGAAGAAATTTTATATCATTTCAGACATTATGCGTGTCATTACTGTCAAGACAAAGATCTCAGGATGGAAAAATCTGTGCTGCTAAGTTCTCCAGAAGATCTTCTATTGTATTTTATCAGAACCAATGTTTTTATTTTAAAAAAAAAAAAAAAAAAGTGAATCTCATGCTTCAGAGTTTAAGGCAAAGTGCAAACATTTACCACAAAGACAATGAAATTGATGATCTGTTGTGCTACATCCCCAAGTTCCAGGGTCTCTCCCATTTCCCTGAGTAATTTAGAAATGCCGTTTGTTGAGTGTGACGTACATTTTTGAGCACACATTTAAAACCCTCCCCAAGCTCCCACAGCACTCTGGGTCCCACTATGAGTCGCAGCTCCAGAGCAAATGAAATCCCATTTTCCTGCCTGAGATTCCCCATCCAGGGGAGTGCCTGGCTTGAGCTGTGGGGCGAGCCAGGCTGGGGTCATTGCAGGCAATCGGAGAATTTCAGCTTCAGGGCAAATATGAAGTCAGTATAATCACTTCATAAATTCACAACAGTACCTAAACAAGTCCAAGAACCGTAATAGAAATGTATTCCCAAGGTCACCACGCTGCTTTATGAGCTCTCCGTCTTTTCCTTTAGGAAGTCAAGGGAAAAATGGAGGCACATTTGGTTTTTGTCACAATCCCATTCCAAAGTTTAACTACATGACCCAGCCAGAATTAATCTCAGCATAAATACATCTCTTAAGTCTTTAAGATGCCCACTGAAATCGGGTGATCCAACATCAGCTCCTGAATTCCCAAAATAATAAAATATGTACATTTAAGGGGAATAATGTTGCAATAACAAACCAAAATTATTAATATCCATTAGCTGTATTAAATCATGACAATCTGAGTGAGACATGGATTGCAATCCCCTATTTGTGAATGAGCAGAGAAGTAGGAATGTGCTGCAGGGCACTTCATGCTGGAACAATTAAAAAGTGTTGGGGAAAAAACACTTTGAAGTAGAATGAAAATAGTGAGATAATTTATCTATAGATTTATCTGCTTAAACGATTCAGCATTTCTTGGGGAAAAAAAAAAAGAAGAAGAACAGGTGAGCAAAAGAGGTTAAACCTAATGTGTTGGTACTAATTTTTTTTGTGCTATGCCTCTAAACAGGAGTTGATGAGGTAGGTAAAAATCTTGGTGTTTTGGAGCTGTGAGACAGCTGAAAATCCTCCAAGCAGGTGGGTCATCAATATTGAGATTGGACAGCCTAACAGGCTTCAAAAGAACACCTCAAAGGTTTCAAGAGATGACAAAAACATCCTTCAGTAGTTGATCCCAGCAGCTTTTGGGGTACAATAATCTGTAAGTAACGAAACAGAGGCGAGAAGCAACGCAAAGATGCAACTGAGGTTCTTTCACTGCTTGCTTGCTAATTAGAGTGTTCTAAGCAATGTGACAGGACTCTAAAAAAAGCACATTTCAAACTGATGTTAGGCATTCCTGCTCCAGGATTCCAGAGCCAGGTGCCACTGTTTCAGAGGCAGTAGGAGGGAGTATTCCTGCAGGACAAACCCTCAGCGCCTACTCAGTAATTCCCACGCTCCACCCCTGATGTTTTGCAGTAGTTTCAATTTATCATACATCATGTTTAAAATTTAGGCACTGCAGGTGGCTCTGACAAAGGACTTCATCACGTTCATGTCAAATCAATGGCTAATTAATTGGCTTAATCTACTCTCTTTATTTTGAGTGGTTGAACCTTGAACAAAGATTGACTTCCCCTGCATGGATGTTTTATATGACTTTGACATTTGCTGTCTGCCTATCTTATTTAATAAAAATATGCCCTTCAGATGAAATGCTGAGTCGTTATAACAATAACAATTGCTGTTAAAATTGTATCCAGTGAGTTTCATTATCATTTCTCTCAATTTGAGACAATTTGAAATAAATTAACATTGCCCTATACCGGAAGAAAGAAATTTGCTGATTTTTTTCAAGGTTAATTCATGGAATGAATTGAGGGCCAGGTCTTGTGAAGCCCACTTTGGTTGTCAGGATTTGGACTCTGTTTCTCTCCTATCTGTCTTCGCTTTGACAGTGAAGAGGATGGCAATGAGTTTGATAGTGGGCCAGTGAGTAAAAGCTAAAATATTTTGGTAAACTGAATGGTAAAATACACTCTGTAAAAATATGGAATTTGAAAAATCTCTTGAAGTGTGGAATTCCATCACATGCCGTGCTGCATAATCTCCCATGAAAGTGTTTATTTCTTTTATCGAGTACAGTGGAATTTTCCGCCCCTCTTCCTTTAAAAATTGCTGATTTTTTGGGAAGAGTTAAACAATTCCAAGCTTAAATATCATCATAAATGAATTTCCCTTTTTCCTTGTGCAAATACTGAGTGAAATACTGCTCTGGAGTTTATCTAGAACTTCTTTTACCTTTTGCCTTCTGAGGCACCTGTGGAGAGGATTTTTGGCTGATTTTTATTTATTTTACAATTTAGGACAAGAAAATAATTTATCACCCATATCCTGTGATGTAATTCCCTTGGGCATCCTAACATTTTTGCATCCCTTTCAGTTTGATCTTCTTTTCCCTAAACCTCCAACCAAGACCAGTGTTCAAGGGTTTGATTGTTTTTACTTTTGATCTAATACAAATTATTCAGTAGTAGATGAGGACCAAAACTTTCTATTCCTCTACTATTTTTGGCTTCAAGTTTTGTAATAAATATTTTTGTTGTTAGACTACCAATAAATTGCTTTTCTTTGATATTTTCATTCTGTTAGGAATTTCAGTTTTCAAAAGCACTGAGTGCTTCCCATGTTATGTAATGGGTTTCCCACAGACTTCAACAGCCTTTCAAAATACTGCTTCAAATTATGGATTCTGACAACAATAGGACTTATACAAATTAATAAAAGGAACAGAAATCTGGTGCCAAGCATAAGAAATTTAGAATCCCAACCTTGGAATAAAACAAAATGGTAGTGCAAAATCAGATAAAACATTTAATTGCTTTCGACTTCCCAATTGTATTTTTTGTTTTGTTTTGGTGCAAGCTTCATTTACATTGCAGCCATCGTGGTTCAGGGGAAAAAAAAAAGGTAAAGAAAACTTCTGAGAAGTTTTGCTCATTTGCAAATTTTTCCTTAGTGAGAGTTTCTAAGTTTTCCGGATATTGATTTAGGCAGAAATTTTCTATCCATATACTTACAGAACAATGGTGTATCAGGAACTTAAGTACTTAAACATAGGATTAAACTCTCCCTGAGTGATCATAAGTGTTCATAAAATTTCTCTCCCGTTGAAATGCTTACCAGAACTATTTCACTTGTTTTATTTAAAGAGCTTTTCTGGGTTGGTTTGGTTGTTTTGGGGATTTTTCTGGGTTTTTTCTGCTGATTTGTTTCAGCAAAATTTTCTTTTTTTTTTCCACAACAGTAACTCATGACAATGATAAAATGTAAATTGCAAATGAGTGATCCAGACTTAATCTTTTCCCCAGACTGCAGCCTTCATAATCTCACAGAACCTAGCTTCTGATATTTAGAGAAGTCAAAAATTTTCCTTACATCTGTCTCAGAGAATTGGTTCATGAAGAACATGAAAATCCAGCACCCAGGAATTTCCAAATACCTGAGGTAGATTTAAAAATTACATCATATTTTTCCTTCTAGTAAAATTATAGTGGCCCTCTTGGTTATTTTGGATAGACTCTGCCCACTTTAATTCTTCCTCCAATAGCAGAACTCCTATCAAGTTCTGAAATAAAAGATGTCTGCTTATTATTTTGAAGTGACTGTTCTGTCTTTTGGTAAAATGAGAGGAAAATTCATCAACTCACTATAATGGGAATTTTTTTTTAACCCATTTTTGTTTACCAGATATTAGAACTGTTGTATTTGAAAATAATCAAATATTAGTTCTGAGGACTAAATATGTGCTTAGCTTTGTCTTTTGGGAATTTTTTGGTGTCCTTAACTAGCAGCAATACAAAGGCTGAAGAAAATGTGCCAATCATTGCTGATTTTGTACGTGAGGGTAGGAGGAAAGATGTTTTGATGCATCTCTTGTAGAGCAAATTTTTCATGTTTCAGATAAGAGCCCTATCAACATTAAACTATGAGCCATAAATAACAAACATTTACAAAGCTGTGTAATAATTTTTTTTTTTTCTGGTTTCCAAATGGAACAGTAATTGCAGGCTTTGGAGTAGGAGGAGGAGGTTCAAGAAGTATCAAGGACTATACACAAAATACTTACCCAAAATTACTTCATTCATGCTCTGTTGTCATTGGACAGCAATCGGTTTGGAAGTATTTGATGGAAATAAAGTGCTTTTCATATTCTGTTATTTTCTGATTCCTTTTTAGAGGGAGAGTCTCTAAATACTGCGTAGATTAATGTTGTTTGTAGACAACATTATACATAAAATATCAAGATATGTTATACATAAAATCCTTTAGTTCTAGGAATCCTTTGAGAACTGCTGGGTACAAGGAAGTAAGGCAAGGTTATTACCATATCACTTTTTGTTTTTTAATCAAAATATTAATCTTAAAATAATGTCATTTATTACTATTGCCTTTATCAGAATTAGATAATCCATTTTAAAATATGAACACTTCCTCCTCAGGAAATCAAAGCCTTATTTTTTTTTCCAGATGATCTAAAGAATTTAGGTAAACATCTTCCTTCAAAACATATCTGGTGTGCATGACATCACGGCATCTTTTTTTAAAAATATGCTTTCCATCAGCTTTGATTCTATTGTCAGGGAGCAGTCACATCTGTTGAAAACTAGGCCATCACAAATGCAAAAACCTTCTTTTCCCAGAGTAGACTTCCTATATTGTTTTGGGGGCACACATTATTTTTATTTCCACACAGTGTTAGAACAAAAACCTCTTACTGGATTGTAAAATAACATGTGGAATAGACCTAATGTTTTTCTCATTGTAATTAAGGTATGGAGGCCAGTGGTATCAGGGCTTGGACAGCATTGAACACTTTCAAAAATCCACTTGAACTACGCAGCCAAACACTGTGGGGTTATTCTAGACTCTTCTATCAGGTTATCCTATTTTTTTTCCTATCTATTACAACGGCTTGTGCAGTTTTTTTCCACTAGAGCAAATAAAAGCATTAGATAAGTGAACAATTACTTTGCTGACATCATCTTACGGCAAAAGGCAGCTTGCACTTAATAACAGCTCTTCAGAAAGGTGACACCATGTTAATTAACACCGTGGAGAAGAGCATGAGGATAAAGTGTGGCTACATGAGGCTGTCAAATAGTGTGGTCAGAAAGAAGTTCAGAACCCACTCACTGAGGAAAATCATAATGCTTGCTCCATCACACTTATGGACTATACTCAAGAATATAATTAATAAGATTAGTTGGCAAAAAAGGGGTTCAATAACAGAGTTAGCTGTGCTGCTATGGAAGAATTCCCTAATTAAAAATGTAATGGGTAGGAACCATGCAGGGCATAAAGTTTTATTATTTTTTTGTTTTTTCTTTTTTTTTTTTAAAGATAAACAGGATTAATTGTACCATAATTTTAACATAATTTATAATTTCATTTTTCCAAGGACATTTTTTGATCATACTGCTCCATTTAATCATGCAAAAGAATAAGCAATACGTTGAATACTCACCTCAAATAATCCATGCATATATTTCTAAGGAAAAAAACCTAATTAAGCTAACAAATTTTTAGCTATGGAGATAAAAAAAAACAAATAAAGTGATTTTCAAAGCATAAAAAAAAAGTTGGTACAATTCAAAATACAAATAGTCCCTTTTGTACAGAGCTACTCCAGCATTTGCGTCTTATAAATAAATGATTATCAAAGTTTAGCATGATTTTCAAAAACTTGAAAACAAGACCAGTAGCATTTGTTGTGCAATCATAATTTCTCCTAGAGAATGGTTGACATTCCGTGGGAAAAGTAACTTTCTAAAAACTTTAAATAATAAATCATCCTCAAATTAATGATTTATTAATTTTCAATAATAAATTAATTTTTGATAAGTAAATTTTTAAAAATTCTGGTGCTGAACAGCTTTATGTGGGGGTTTTTTCAGATGCTGTGGAAACATTTTTGGAACAGGAATCTATTTTTTCCTCCAAATACAAAAAAAAGGTAAATCAAACCCAAGTGACCCCATGACAGCTCAGACTCACGAGCAGCAGGTGGCAGTAGGTTATTTATTATTTTTACACTCTGCTGCAGTGGATCTACGTTCCTGTCTATCATTTGCAGAAATTACAGAGAATATGTGAATATTAATTAATGAGTGTTCTAAGTCCTTTTCCATTGTTTTCATATGCATTCTGCCTCCTACTCCGGACGCAGGGATTTATCAATCACTGCAAAGGTGATCTCTCTAATAATGTTGTATGTTGTCAGAGCCATTTTATATGACTTTAAAATCTCTATTTGTTGCTACGTTTTCAAGACAGATATCTGCACCTTTCTTACAAAGAACTTTTGGAAGCTGGAGGGATAATACAGGGGATGTACTTTCTTTAAGGCCTTAGCACGGCATGTCAAGCATTAATGGCCATTGCCAGCAGCTGTTATAGTAGCACCATGGAATCATGGCATGGTTTGGGTTGGGAGGGATCCCAAAGCCCATGAGTGCCACCCCTGCCATGGCAGGGACACCTCCCACTGTCCCAGGCTGCTCCCAGCCCCAATCTCCAGCCTGGCCTTGGGCACTGCCAGGGATCCAGGGGCAGCCACAGCTGCTCTGGGCACCCTGTGCCAGGGCCTGCCCTCCCTCCCAGGGAACAATTCCTTCCCAAAATCCCATCCAGCCCTGCCCTCTGGCACTGGGAAGCCATTCCCTGTGTCCTGTCCCTCCAGCCCTTGGCAATTGTCTCTCTCCATCTTTCCTGTGTCTCCTTCAGGCCCTGCAAGGCCACACTGAGCTCACCCCAGAGCTTCTCCTCTCCAGGCTGAGCCATCCCAGCTCTGGCAGCCTTTCCTCCCAGCAGAGCTGCTCCATCCTCTGCTCCTCCTGGTGCCTGCCCTGGCCTGGCTCCAGCAGCTCCAGGTGCTGCCTGTGCTGGGGCAGGGCTGGGGCAGCTCTGCAGGTGGGGGCTGAGCTGAGGGGACAGAGGGGCAGAATCCTCCCTGCCCTGCTGCCCTCGCTGGGGCTCAGCCCAGCTCAGGGGGTTTGGGGTCCCAGCAGAGGAGGGTTTGGGGTCCCAGCACAGCACAGGAGGGTTTAGGGTCCCAGCACAGGAGGGTTTGGGGTCCCAGCTCTCCCCCACAGCACCCCCAGGGCTTCTCCCAGAGCTGCTCCATCTGCTCAGCCCCAGCCTGGATCTAGCCCAGGGCTGCTCTGGCCCAGGGGCAGCACCAGCACCTGGCCTGGTTAACCCTCATGGAATTCCCACTGGCCCCACCCAGGTCCCTCTGGATGCCATCCTGTCACTGTCCCCTCAGCTTGGTGTCACCTGCAAACCTGCTGGGGGTGTCTCAATCCCTCTGTCTGTGTCATTGGTTCAGACATTAAATCACACTGTTTCCAGTATGGACCCCTGAGGGACATCCCTGGTCACTGATGTCCATTGTGACTCTGAGCTGTTGACCCCTACCTATACATTTGACCATCCAACCACTTTCTTATCCATCTAACAGGCCACTCATTAAATCCTTCTATCTCAGATTTAGAGTGGGATATTATGAGGGACTGCAGTTGGCAGAAACAAGTGACTGGAACTGATACATCTAAGAGGAGAGCAAAGGCAGTATCAATAATATATTTGTGTGAATGATACCAATTCACTCTAAACAGCCCTGCCCAAAATTCCCAGTAATTTTGGGGAAATTACAGGGCTGCTCGAGACTGGTGTCACAATGCTTTATGAGAGTATGCAATTGAACTATGGAATGGGGAAATAATGGTAGTCATCAGTAGCAGCTGCCTTAGCCATAAATATCCTTTTAAAGTCATGACTGCAGCAGGGAAGGCATTAGAGAAGCATTGATTTTTGCAGTGTGACATTCTAATTAGATAAAGAAATGCAGAAACTTTTTGAGAGAAGCATTTGAGCATCGTATCGTTGCTTGTGCATGTCTCTTCTCTGTAATTTTGGTGATGATGGTATTTTTCACTGTGGATAAAACTATTTAATTTCTTTCTCTTCTCTTTAATTGCATGTGGCATCCTCTTTTGGTCACGGCTATGTGAGTAGGGAGGAATCTTAAAGAATTTGCAAAAGAGTGTCCAAGTCATCTCTACCTGCTGACAGAGTCTCTGTTAGACTGAGCCTGTGCCTTATTTCTTGTAACAGGGGAAATTATAATCACTTTCAAAGAGATTCCAGTTAAGAAATATTCTCCCTCTAAACTTTGGAGCACTTATGTGAACGCTGAATAAAAAGGCACCGTAAGACATTATGTAAAAAAAAGTTCCCTTTGGTACAAACTATTCTACAAATCTGCACTTCTGTGGGGCTTTTAAAGCTACAGGAGGGAGTAGGAAACTCAAAGTTTCCTCCTGAACACTGGAAAAAATTTGGCTCAGTACAAAGGTATATATTATACTGATACTATGAGGGTTTGAAAAGAAATTGGATGATAAGTTTAACACAAATAAGACTTTCTTCAGACACCTGTCCCACGTAATGACCATCAAAGCACCTATAAAGAACATTAGAAATGGTTAATATATGAAGTACAATTCCAGTTACTCCTGATAGTCTGTTTTTCATCTGCATGTGCAGCTGTTGGCATAAAGGCATTAGGTCGTGCAGAAGTCTGATTTTAGTACAATATCCTGGCTGTACACTAACTACTTTACAGATTCCAATTTTATTTAGTAATATAGTTTAATGCTTGGTGAGATGGATTTGAATAGACCTTTCTGCATGACAACCTTTTTCATTTCAAACAGATAAGTGAGACGTAGGGGATTTATATTACTCAAGTTCATTATCTGTAAAAAGAAGAAGTTAAAGGCCCTGATTCAGCCTAACAACTCACATTCAGACCGATTTGCCTCGCTGAGTTCAGTAGTCACAAGAGAAGATTGTCACACGAGTGAGACCACTGCCAGCACTGAATCAGAGCAGCTGGATGTCTCATCCTGCCCTGAAAAGGAAAAAAAAAAAAAAGCAGTCACCATATAAATAAACTGAAATATAAGCATGCATTTATCTTGTTTTTCTGAGTATGATGTAAAATGGTATTAGTTTATGAAACTGAGTAGTCAAATGGTTTAAATGTGAGGAGGAAAAGGCTATATTACATCTGTAACTCATCTGGGCTTAGCAAAACCACCAAACACCACAGCCCATTATGATAGTATCCTATTTACCTTTGAAATGGTTACTTGTTTACTCTATGCCCTCAGAATTAATACCAGAGTCATTATATTCAAAGTATCATGAGGTTTTAATTAAGTTTGTAGAAATCAAAGCGTTTTGATAACCAGAAATCCACAAATAACTTATGAATATTATAAGGAAATCCTACACTACTATTCATAGAACGTCTGTAAGTTGAAGTAAATGGTTTTGGTTAGTCCATATATTATTATTTTTGACTTATGAATGTTAAAATCTCCCTGCTTACATTGGATGTGGTTATTCAGAAAAGCTTTTCCCTGTTGCTCTCACTGATCTGGGTCAGAATACTTGCTGTTACAATACCTTGCTATGGTGATTTCTGATTTCTCTGAACATGTGCAAACACACCCTCCTCACCCTGCCCCACTCCTCTTACATGCAGAGTAAATAACCTTTAACTACTCATAGGTTCATAAAGAAAAAGACATTTCCAAAGATTGTAAAGTTATTTATTGAAAATTTATTCTCATTGACTTTTAATTACTCATTAGCCATATGCAGGCATAGTTTTCCACATTCAGTGTATCTTTTACTAAGCAAAAATGTTCAGAAAAGGATTTCTTTAAAAGTAGAAACATTAAAACTCTTTCAAAGACACATTCCAAATTTGCAGCATTTTGCAAAACTTTAGTATAAAAAAACCATGTCTCAAAAAAGAGTCAATATTAAATCACGATGTAACCAAAAACACATTGAAAACTGTGGCCTTGCCAGCCACATGTTCTACTGAATTTTTTGACAAGTTGATATGGGCAAATCTGCTTAAATTGCATATGAGATCATAGTATGCATTGTTTGCTTTTTGTTTTATTCTGGCAAGACCTTAAATCTTTATTCAGAAAATAAGAACTAGTGTAACCTACTACCGTAACAAGGAAAATAAGCAAATTATGAATTTTCAATAGAGACATATTTGGTAATTTTTGCCAACTAAAGAAAAACTGGAATAATAAGAAGGTGAACAGGCTGCACTTGTTTGGGAATGTTTTGTGATATGAGACACACGAGCAGAGACAAAGCCTTTCTGTCTCTGGGGATGCTGAATTCTGATTTGTATTCAGATGCCCACATCCCTCTGGCTCAGCAGACTCTTACATTGGAATTAGGCACCTACATCTGAGCAGGCTGTTGTCATCCATTTGAAGACAGGCTTGTCATCCACTCAGATAATCCCCATAAATAGTTCATTCAGGTTTCTCCAGACCTGTTCCTCCTTCACTTTTAGGGAGCGGAGTTTTCCTCCAGGTACTGTGGGCTGCTCTCCAAAGGTGCCACCTAATTGTTAATCAGACAGAGCTTTATGAATGCAGGAAATTGGTCACAGCCAGAGGGTAGTTATGAGGTCTTGATTATAAAAGTGCCACTGGGACTCAGGAAATGAAAGAGATGAGTATTTTTGCACCTACTGGTCCTGTAGTGCTTCAGCCATCACCTGCTTCCCTCCTGAGACTGACACCCACAGTCACACTCATTCGTTCCTTCTAATTCTTCCACTAAAACTCCACCCACTCCCACTGACCGACTGTCATGGGTCTGGCTGCTCACATTCCTATGGTATTGAGAGGGACCAATCTGATTTTTATTTATGCCTCAACCCTATAAAGGCTGTACAGGAGCTGGCAGCCCTTTATTTATTAACAGAAAATGTATGTGGCAAGCTAACATTTTTATTTACCTCAGCACGTAAAGACATGTCTAAGTAAACAGGGTGGTAATGTTCAGAGCATGTGAATACCCAGTAGAAAGTGGGATGAAAGTAATTGACTAAAAAAAAAGCGATAAAAAGTGATAACTAAAACAAAAGTTGTTCGCAAAGTAGAAGAGATGCTGGTGGGGAGCAGGTGACGAGAGAGATGAAATGAGGTTACTGGAACTGTGCTGTGGCAAACATCTCACAAGCACAGGGGCAGTGGTGGTCCCAGCTGCTGGGAGATGGAGAGGTCCCATAAAGCTGGGGACGTCCCCAAGGCTGAGGAGGAAAAATCCATTACCAGCTGAAATGGGGAAGTCATTAGCTCATTGGAGGAGAGCAATTTCCTTGGGAAGGTCATGGAGAAATCCTGATTAAAATCAGCCAAGGGTATTGTTGTGTGCAAAATTATTTCTGTGGTGGTAAAAGGCTCAAGCCCTTTTTCCCCCTGGAAACACAAAAATTAAAGAAGAGGTGGTAGGTTATTTTTTTTTTGTTTGTTTTGTGTTCAAGGTCAAGTGATATTTTAAAGGAGGTGTAGTTCTATATATCTCATTCCTTTCACTGTTTTTTCCTTGGATTTGTCATACCTATGGCATTAAAATTGACAAAAATAAAATGCATATAGATCAGGGAACATGTTGAGAAGGCAGTGGAAGAAAGAATAGCTATTAACAACAGCAATAGAAAGGAAAAACAATCAGCACACTCTAATAAAAGTTGCAGCTTCATAAAGCTGACTCATGATCAAGTCAAGCAAATCATAAAAAAGGTACAAATGAGACAGGACAGATTGCAAAGATTAGAACATATGGAAATTTTGGAAATAGGTCAAATTTGCTTGTTTCTTTGATAGTTGTTAAAAGTTGGAGGATACTTCAACAACAGAGAAGCTCCCACTGGGCTGGAGTGTCCTGCGTGCTCAAAACTGGAGAGGAGCAGGCAAGGAAGTGTTGGAAGGGAATGTAATGTGGGAGAGAGAGACAAGGTGTGAGTTGAGGAGCATTTGCATCCAGGTATTTCTCAAAGGTTGTATTTCATCATGTGCTGCAGCGCTATTAGGTGGGAAGTGATTAATAAAAATAAAGTCTGCAGAGCCGTGAGGTTGTTATCTAGGGAAAGGGAGAGATTAGAAGGTGTTAAAGGAGGATTATAAATCTCTAATATTACCAGAGTTTTCTGTAATTAGCACGGTGGATTTAGAAAAAAAACAAATGCAAAAAAACAGGTAACAGAATAAATATAAGACCTGACTTTTTGTGAGGAAAGTGATCAAAAAGTTAAATTTAAAGGTAAACGGTTTTGTTTATTTTACCTTAATAACATTTCCGGCAAAATTGTTTACTTTTATGTTGTTTCCTTAGCTCATAATGTGTAATCCATGTTCCTCCTAATTTAATTGGGATTTTATTGGGACTTTCAACATATACTAAGACAGCTAAAACACTTCCTTTAGCTGATGGAGTACCATAGTCATTGCTCTCTTGCAAAAACCACTCAGGTTCTCAGATCTGGTGAATAGCATGGGATAACTAGAGCTAGAATTTCTGACTGAACTTCTTTGCTTCTTTTAAATTTATTTCATAATTTTCCCCCCCTAGATTTTGTTTCTGTGGTTGCCTAGTGCCAGGTGCAATTCGAAGCAGTTCTATTTGCCTTTGCACATACATTTCTTGGAATGGAGTCATGCCATGAGAAGAAATAAAAATGCCTTGCATTGCTGGGTGCCTTTAATAATGTCAAATGATATCTTGCTGGACATCAAGAAATACCTGATATTCTCTCTGATACACTGGTGACCTCTGTGAGAGAGCTTTTGCTATTTGTACCATGCAGGTAGTCTGTGTGCCAGGAGAGGGATGCACAGGAGAGGTCAAAAGAATGTGTGAAAAAGAAGAAAAATCCTAAATGTGAAGACCCTAATTGAAATATTATACATGAGCAGAACCTTAATGGGAAACAGGTTTTGATATATACAGACACACATGCATAAATATGCTACAAATTTCTTCATCATGTATATTAATATTTTATGTTCTATACTTGCGTGGGCATTTAAATCCATTGACTAGATATATTTTTTTCAATTATATTAAAAAATTGAGTAATATAATGGTTGAATATATAATCCTTCATCTTTACGTTAAAATTGCAGATTAGTAGAGAAATAAACAGGAGTGAATTGTCAGGAAAGAGAGTTAAATTATTTTATCTAGTCCTATTGAACTGTTTGAATTAAATATGTGTAGGAGGATACACTAAACATGAGGGTTTCCACTGAATGGTTCCAAAACAGATGGAAAAATGACAAAAAATAAGACAAGGTTGTTACTACTGACTGTTAACAATATTCAGGTTAGGAATTTTAACTCATGGGTCTTCACAGGATTTGTGGTGTTCTTCATAATGCTATATTTGGGTTTGTTTTTTCTTGTTGTTTTTTTTCTCCTTTTTAAACTGTTCTGTGTAGTTATGTACCTTGAAGACATGAAACTTCAGCGATAGCTTAAGCTGCAATACTTTTAGAGGTTCATACATACATTTAAACAAAAGGGGGAAAGGAAATCAGAATTATATCAGAATTAAAAATCACCGGAATTATTTTGTGTTGAACATTTTCTTACATGTGAATCAATATTCTAGAGAATAGCATATGCAGATGTTAAGAGAACTCTTTTAGCCCTCCATAGCCTCTCTGTGACTTTCTATTTCCCAATACATTTTTTCCATTAGTAGCAAGTTTGGGTTTTTTCGCTGAAGGTCAAAAATACCTTCTATATCGTTGGTTTTTCTAGATTTTTTTTTTACTTTCCTGATACTTTTCCATAGTATTGGTGCATCATTACTGGTACATGGTGGTCTTCAGTCTTTCCAGCACCCTGTAGATCAGTGAGTTGAAAGACCTTCCAATGAACCTTTTCCTATTAACTGAAATAATGTGTTGGAGGTGTGAACAGCCTCAGGATTATTATTGAAGCAAATAAATCATCTTCCCTCTTCTAATTCTGGTCTGCTGTGAAGTTTTCTGTTGCTTTGCTCTGCAGAAAAACAGAAATGAATGTACACAACAGTTAATACAGAAAAATGTACAATTCATTACCATTAGGTACTGTGGTCAAAAGCAAAAAACATTTTACTTCTAAAATTAGAATTTGGGCTGGGTGTCATTTAAATAACATTCTCTGTGTGAGTCATGACATTTCTCTGT
>VZTN01006706.1:764298-782615 GCA_013400515.1 Erpornis zantholeuca | reverse complement strand
CTCCTGTCTCGTTGAAAAGATACACTGACAAGGGAGTGGCTTCTCTTGGGTTTTTCCAACCCAGCATCACTTTGCTTGAGTCTACATCTGCTGTGTCAGACCAAAGAAAGTTCTTAAAACTTTAAAATCTTTAAGAACTTTAAAGTTCTTAAAATCTCATCGTTTTAACAGTTAGTTATTTTTTTCTGCAGCTGTCGTGTTTTTGTCAGTGACATCTCGAGTGTTTTCACTCAGGTAAAGCCTAGGTTGTGGGCAGCCAAAGGGCTTTGTTTTCAGGTTCTTATCTCTCTTAGTGCCTCTAGGAGTAAAGGATTGAAACTCCTGATTTGACTCATGTTGGCAAATCATTCAGTGCACTGCTAGACTGCACACAGAAGTAATTGAACTGAGCATTCGGATTTGGTGGGATTGTAACAACTCCTGAAACTTGTATTTATTTAAGTGGCTAAAAACACTGATTGCTAATACCCTGACTAACTTCACTTAGGAGTTGATGGTGACTTAACAAGCAGCATTAGCTGTTGCCTTTGTGCTTTCACAAACCGTGACATACACAAATTTTTTTGAAGTTTTTTGTTTGGTTGGTTGGTTCTTGGGGGTTTTTTTTGTGGTTTTGGGGTTTTTTTGTTTGGTTTTGGGGTTTTTTAGGGTGTTTTGGGGGTTTGTTTGGTTTTTTTTTTCTTTGTTTGTTTTTGTTTGGTTTTTTTTGTTTGGTTGTTTTTTTGTTCATTTTGTTTGGGTTTTTTTATTTTTATTTTTTTAAGAGGAATTGAATGCACAGTAGCACAGGACATATTATTGTCAGGCTTGCCTGAATGGTTTGGGATGAAATTGTGCTGAATCCCGAGGACTGTCTCTCAGTATATGAGACATGGTCCTGTGAAGCTCTTCAGTATCCAGGACAGTCATGGTTATTGCATCCTCCTTCAAGTACTCAGGCTCTGCTCCAACTCACTGAGGCTCTGGAAGGAGTTTTATAGCTCACACAAAGCATGGAAGTTTTATAATTAGTTTTAGAGAAGAGCAAGCGAGGAAAGCAGCAGACAATGAGCTCCAAGGAAGGAGTCCCCGTGAGCAACTGAGGAGTTTGGTGGAGCTGTGCTTGGAAACCTCTCTGGCAGCTGTGTGTGAGCGCTGTGCCTCTGAACAGGGGCACTCTGGCAAGGGATTCCCATCCAACAGCTCCAGAGGCAGCTCCAGAGGCAGCAGGGCCACATGGAGCCAGCAGCAGTGGCAGCCCTGCCCCTCTCTCCCCACCTGCAGAAAAGATGTGGTCTGTAGAAAGGAGCCTGCCCTGGCTTCCCAGGGCTTTTCCACAAACCACTCATGTTCACAGATTGAAAATCAGAAGGTTTTATTGATAGATATTATTAAGAAGAAAGAGAGATGAAGTTTTTTCCCTCCAGCAGGTTCAGCTGGGGGGATCCTTTGTGTCTGGCTGTGTCTCCTCTGCGTACTCAGAAAGGAATATACAACAAAACAGAGAGAAATTTTGTCATTGGTTTAGGAAAGCACTTTATTAAAACATTTCATTTTATTTACATGTTTTTGTCAAGGACTTCTCTTGGGAAGCTACTGAGCTTCCCTTTAGAAATGGATATCAAGACAAGTTAAAAAGAAATTGCTTTTCTCCAGTCTTTTTCTGAGATTTTTTAAAACCCACTGACGAGTCAGTACCACACCCATCCTCCTCAATCCCCAGGGAATAGGAGGGAGCCAAGCTCCAGCAGAATTGGTGTGGTAATTTTGGGGATCCAGAAAGCTGTGCTAGGTGGAAGAATTCTGCCCAGGGCATTGCTGGAGCTGGTGAACTCCTCCAGGAGTTGTTGTGAGGATTCTGTGGAGGTCAGAGCTTTTGGAGAGGCTGGAATTCTCAGCCTGACAAGCTCCAGACCACGGTGACAGCCTGAGGGTGCAATCCTGCATCCCTCCCTCTTCAAAAAGAGGCCTCACTGTGTTCTTAGCACAGCTGTGGTTTGTTTTAGCCACTGCAGGTGTCATTCTTGGGTCAGCTGGGGAATGGGTGCCAGAGAAGTTTAATCCCCAAAAAAAAAAAGGGACAGATTCTGGTGAGGCACATGTAACTCACAGAAGTGTTGTGTGTGCTGGGAGGGAATCACAGAATCACACAACAGAGTTGGGAGATCGTTCAGTCCAAGGCAGGGTCTCCTGAGGAAAGCTTTTCTGCATTATTTTAGGATCAAAATTACATGTTCATAAGGCATAAAATTGCTACTGTGAAGTCTGAAGTTTTGTGATAACAGTATGAATTTTTATATAATGAGAGCATTTCTCATCTCAGATGGAACCTAATTGTGTGTTGTGTGTCAGATAAAGGAATCAGGCAATCCTGCGAGTTTCTTGCTAATGGAAAAAATGCTATTTTTTTGTTTCTGCTGCTTGTGTTTTACATTGTTGGAAATGTTGGAAACAATCTTTTCTGAAAAAAATGGTGTTACCTAATTACAGAAACACACTGCTGTAAGGGACAAAAGATCAGATATTTTTATTCTGAATTTCTAATCCATTTCTTGCAGGAAGTATCCTAACACCAGAGACACTTTTAAAGAGAAGTACTTAGTGTCTGCATCTAAACTGTTCTGTATCGAGGTCTTCTGAGCACACAGGAATCTAAATTTATCTCTCCATATATTGGCTGCCTGAAGACAGCTCTTGGAGTTGGATCTAATACCATCATATGGATATTTCTAAAAAAATCCCTCAGTTCTACCCCCTACTCCAGAGCCCAGGACAGGATACCTGTGAGCCCATCTGTCCTTCCAGAAATAATTCTGGGCACGATGAACACGTGGGAGTATTTCCTAGGTGGTCCCTGGCACTGGACACATGTGCAGTTTCCAGGGAGGAATTTACACCCTTGTGAAAGAGAGGCAGATTTGAAGCTTAAAAGGAAATTGAAAGGGCAGAAATCTTGCCAGAAAAACTTTTCTGAGGACTGTGAGGGAGTTATTTGGGGTTACATGGAGAATGCACTGGGCTGGCATCCCAAGATGGTTTCTTACCAGAGCTTGCTGGCTTAGGCTAATCTACTCTGCTGAGGTGTTATTGGCTATTTCATCAATAGAAATTTCTATTTAGGGCTCAGGAACCACAATTTCTTTCTTAAATGTATGGCCTGAAAATTTCTGTCCTTTCTAGGAACTTCAGTCTCTAAATTTTTCTAATTAGAATATCAATAGCTGCTTTTTCAGTGTGCCTGCAATAGCATCCTGGGAAACTCACCAGATAATGATGGCAATTGTTGCTCCATGAACTTCAGTGCTTATTTGTAATGAAATGCTTTGCTCTGCATTCTGCCATTCTCTTCAGAAAAAAAACCCAAAAAACAAACCTCTCAGATTCTTTTCTGTCCAATTCCCCAAATTCTTTAGTCCATTTAAACTTACATGAAGTGGGGGAGCATGAAGTTCAGGTTTTAGCAATTTTATCTGGTGAGTCACTGCCAAAGACAATGAAGAGTTTAGGGGTTTGGTTTGTTTTGTTTTTCCCCCTCTGGTCACCACAGAGACTTTAAAAATAGATTTATTAGAAGCCACTAATAAAAATGATGATGCGTGCTCATATTGCAAAAAAATCTTTTTATTTATCATCACTCTTCATTTATTTGCTGGTGAATGATGGATTAGTTTAGAAATAGACATTGCAAGTACACAAACTTCAATTTCAGAAAAGTGCTTGGCAGAAATAACTCAAGACATAAGCTTTCTGTAAGAGGAGGTGAAAGCAAAGGATGAGATTTGGCCAAAACTTGTTCTCATAGGCATGTTGGGGTTTTTTTTTACTATTATTTCTGTCTTTTCTCCTGTAGGACAGGCAATCGATTGTGAACCATATTGTAAACTCTGATTTTAAAATAACCAAGTAAATAAATTGTGTTTCTCTTCTAATATCTGTGAGGTCTTAGCATATTTGTGATTTCACAATTACTGTCAGCATGGTTTTTACTCATTTGTCTCCTGCTAAGAGAAGATGAATAGTATATGTAAGGAATAAAGAGAGAAGCTCTATGAATTTCCACTCTCAGAAGGAGTTGCATGAACCCAGGGCTCAGACAGCAGCCTGCACTTCCTGGTATTGTTTTGTTATTTATTTCAAATCCTCCAGCCTGCCAGCGAGGTTGGGACCATCCCCGGAGAAGAGAAGCTTTATACTATTGCCAAGAAGCATCTCTTTGATTAAACACATCAATTAATTCTGCTGTAATCTAACAAAATGGGGTCCTTTTGGCTTTAACCTTTCTTAATGTGGCATGTCTGTTGCAGACAAGAATGTTTTTAATTGAGGAGTAATGCTGTGCACGCTAAAGAATCCTGCTTTTTTTAGTAGAGAGAGAGCAAATGAACCCCCTAAAATATCCCTCAGTGTGTTCTGGCGTGGGTTTAAGTAGCTCTGTTAGGCATTAATTTTATTTATCACTGACAGGCAGTATCAGTGTCTTGGGAGCCTTGGAGGACTCGAGTTTTTCTGCTTTTGGGACATTGAAAGACCCCCAGTAAATCTGCACTCACAGAAAGTGCCCCAACACAATTCAGGTGTGTTCTATCACGATAAAACTCTTTTTTTTCCACCTTATTCCTCAGAGTCTGAGCTTGTGTAAGCTCTCCTTGCACCAGTGACCACAGTGGATGTGGTGGCTGTTGTACAGAACGTTCTCTGTGCCTGTGATGTGCAGAACTGCTGAGCAGCTGCTGCCCCAGCCCCACCTGAGACAATCTTAATGAAATTACACCACTTCTTAAAGCTCCTGGACCTTTCTCAATACAAGGTGTGATGGGGAAGTATCAGAATAGAATCACTAGGGCTGGAAAAGTGCTCCAAGATTGAGTCCAGCATGTGGCTGGACACCAGCAGGTCAATGAAACCCTGAGTGCCACGAGCAGGTGTTGGTATCTGTGAGCCATGGGAACCATTGGAAATTCATCATTAAGAATTAAGGAAAATGCTGTGCCATTCCTCCTTTCTTCATCAGTTTCTAGTAGAATCAAAAAATGTCTTGAAACCAGAGGAATAGTGGCTGAAACCAGCCAGCATGGAATTTAGGAACCTACATGGTGAGGTATTAATCAGAATTTACAAGGAGGAGTAAGTTTCATGTTTCTGTCCTGATATAGGTCAAACTTGGGTGTTTTTTTGTGGTTTTCTTTTTGTTTTGTTTTGTTTTGTTTTTTTTTTAATTTGTTTGGGTTTTTTGTTTATTTGTTTGGTTTGGTTTTTTTTTTTTTTGGAGGGGTAGCTTGTTTTTTTTAATTTTAATTAGGCTTCCCTGCAATCTAACATAATCTCCAGAAAAGCTTAAAAAATGTTTTAAATAAATATAAGGGGTAACAATTTAAATAAAAATTAATGAAGTTAATTAAAACACTAAACTCAAAATCTTCAGCATTTCAGCATTTCTGTTCATGAAGTGCTACAGTGATAAATTGAGTAAAGTCTAGAGTGACAGAGAAGAATGTAGCTTAAAATTGCCTTTTTCATTGTAATCTCAAGAAAGAATCAGCGAAGAAGAAAAAATGTAAAGGTATGGCAATGCTTTTAGTTTTAATTAATATTGAATATCAAGAATATTTAATCATTCTTTCAGTATTACAGTGCTCTGCAGGGTGTTACTGTGTGCTGACTATAAAAATGTTTGTGGGAACACCCAGAGCTGAGAGTTGTCTCTCTTAGATTAACAGAGATCGTTCGCTGCTTCCACCTAAATCTGCCCAAATCCGTGATGAACAGATGCAGAAAATGCACAGAAATTCTGGTTCTGCTGAAGGGATGCTCAGGGAAAACATTCATCATTTTCATTTTCCTCCTCTTGAAGCCACTAGAACTCCTGCATTTGTAAAGCAGGGAAGGATGTCACACAATGCCAGGCATGTGATCCCAACGTGGGAAATGGAGATGTTCTGTACCTTGTGGTGACTGGGTTGTGGAGATGTCAACTGCTCTGGGTGTGATTATACACTCCAGCTCCCAGTTTTCACCAGGAATTCATGCTGATTGCTTTTCCTTAGCCATTAACGTGGGTTAAGCTCCTCACACATGAGGCTTATTGAGGTTTTGCCCTTCTAAATAAATGCTACAGTGCAATCCAGGTTTATGACTAAATATTTTTTAAAGATCATGGAACAGTGTGTGGGGGCTTTTCCTGTAGAAGCCACAGTGTAATTTTTTTATGGTATATGCAAGGAAGATGTGCCAGCAGGAAACACAGAGGTGCTTGCTCTTTTTTATGTTGTATCTGTAGTAAAAGGCTGTACCCATGTTTGGAGTGAAATGTCTGAGGCTTTAAATTGCTAGAGAATGGGATCTGGCTTGGGCTGTCTAAGAAAGTCTCTGTTTCTCCTGGAACTGACAAAACAATGAGTTAAATGCTGGTGGGGCACTGACCTGGCAGGCGGATGGCACAAGTAGAGTGTGCAGAGGAATAATTCACTTACACCATGGATGTTTCCATAGACTGCTCATGGTTGGTGGGTGGGATTTTCCTTTGTGTTTTAGCCCAGGCTCCAAAATGTGATTGGTTTTGGTTTCTTTATTTTTTTTTTTCAGTGTGTGTGTTGGCAAATAAGCCTATAGCTTGAGCAGATTTGGGCCTGGATATACAGTTTAGGAGCCAGGTTAAAAATGGAAAAATATTTTTTTTTTTTTTTTTTTTTTTTTCCCTCTCCCTCATTAGTTATCTTTGCATGTTGTATTTTCTTACAAGCTGGTTAAGCCTGTAATGTTGAAGGATCTCAGCTGCTCTGGAATAATAGAAGCATAAAGGCTGCATCCAGTAAATGCTGAGCACTCTGACCCCAGTGCAGTGAACACCTCAGTGATTCCTGCAGCTCCAAATGGGGGAGCTCCCATGGGGATTCCCATGCTTGGTTTCTTTCTGGGCTTTAAGGGAAAAGCCATGCAGCACCTCCTAGGTGCAAAAAGCTGTTAAGAAAGCATTTATTGATTTGTTACTGTTGATGGAGTTTTGGGGTTCTACCTGCAGAAGTCGTTGCTGTTTGATGTTGCGTGAGGATGGCTCATTTAAGGAATACTTGAAATACTTTTGTGCCAGGGTAATCTATTTTTCATTAGCAGCCTCTCTGAGCTGGCACAGGTTGTCTGGTGCTCTAAAGGAGATGTGATCTTGTAATCTTCTCTTACCTAAAATCGAACAAGTCTGATCAAATGAGCAGAAGAATTGAAAAGTTTGGTGGAAGTAGAAGTTCAATGAGGTCAGGTTGCTGCATCTCTCTTGTTCATGTGACCAATGTGTGAGCAGTAGCCAAATGTGTGATGACTGTTTTTAAAAAAATAGTGACCAATTCTGGGAGATCAACTCCTCATCTTCTCTTGGATTTGGGGTTTCCAGTGGCTCTCTGCAGGAGAAGGACTCTTCCACGTTCCATCCTTTCTGTTGGTTTGCCAGAGCATCACATGCAAGTTTCCAGCTCATAATTCTCCCAGGCTCATGAAGAGGACAAAATTTCACAGATTTGCTGTCTGATTTATGGTGTTAAAATGGTATTAGGGACAAGCACTGTCCCTCTCATGACTATGAGGAAAAATTGGCCATTTGACCTTGTATTTAGTGCAGACAATACCCAGCTAGCTGCTCCCACCTTCCAGGTCAATGTGACATCTCAGGCCTTTATCATACATTTTCCTCGAGGCACTGGTGCTTTCATTTTGCTTGATGTAGAGTAACAGAAATGTTTTGATTGAAGGCACCAGCCAAAGCTAACTCCAGTGTTTACCCTGAAGCGTGATCCCTGTGAACACATGGGCTTTATTCATCCAACCATTACAGAAAATGGTTTTGAAAAAAAAAAAAGACTCTTACATTCACTGATTTCACTGTAAATGAAGGCCCAGAGTGTTCCCTGTGGGGCTGCCATTACACAGAAAGGTATGGATTGAAGAAGAGGGGAAGACTTGTATGTCTAACTCAAACATGTCAAGTGTTCACTTTTTGCTGCAGAAGAATAATGCATTTAATTAGACTATCATTGTGACAAATTGGTTGTGATGAGGCCGTCTATCTCAGGAGAGTGATGCTAATCTATCTTGTAGTTTAAACTCTCCTGTGTTGGCATGAGAGAAATAACTAATCTTTTTGGGGCCGTGGGAAAACAAGAAATTTGTCCTATTGAAACGGACTGGATGCTTCAGTTGCCTTTTATAGGTTTTTCTTTAAATGAGGAATGGTTTTGCAGACCATAAAATTTTGAAGGACTAAATCTTGCACTGAAGGACTCAACTTGTGTCTGACCTCTGCCTCTGTAATGGAATCCTGAACACAGAGTTTGACTCTCCTGTACAGTAAGGAGAGGGTTCTGCACCTGAGAAACCTGGTCCTGAAAGCTCCTTCCTGGCCAAAGGCTCACCTTGAATGAGACAAGAGGAATTGCAGGGCAGTGTGGCACACTGAGACACCTTCTGAACCCCTCACTGAGTGCAGGTGCTGCTGCTTTTCCTTTGCAAAAGCAAGAATCCTCCCCTAAGAGAAGGTCCTGGGGATTTTCTCGGTATTCCACATGCCTGTTTCTGTTTGCACTGCAGCACCTCTGAAAGCTGAGCAATGGAACAACGGGCACAGTCCTCACTAATCCCTGTAATCATGTTTTCTACTACAGAGCTTGAAGTAAAGAGAAATGAAGCATTCTTTTGCACTACCTGCAGCAGACTTTGAATGCTCGCTTTAAGCTGACAGGAGTGATCCTTTTGGATCTCGTGCTGCTCAGCACGAGCAGACACTGCCAAGGCTGGGGGGATAATGCTGAATTGATCCAATTCCAGGTAAAAGCAGAACCAAACAGGTCAGCAGCCTTTGGGGATACTCCCTGACACTGTTCCCTAAAGACAAATATTTTACCATTTCTAATGTTCCATCTCAGCCTTTTGTAAAGCACAGCTTCATTCTTAACTCGCCCTCCACTGCCCCATTTCCTAAATTTTTGAGCATTTTGCTGGTCTCTGCTCTTTGCCTTCTGCTCCTCTTGAGGCCTCCCTGGAGCTGATGAAGTTGTGATCTTTCACATACAGCTTTGTTAGTGTTCCAAAAAGAATTGCTAGTTTTGAGCCTCCATGTTGTAGACAATAATTTAATTCTTAGTCAATCATATTAATCTCTTTTTTTTTTTTTTCCCTTTCAAGAAGCTTCATGTCCTGTGTTATCTGTGCCTGAGCTGGGCTCCTGCCTGAGGTGTTATCCTGCCTGAGGCAGGCACACAGCCACTGGGAGATGGCATTGACTGGCCAGCAACAACCTGAGTTAGGATGTTGATCCAAATACCCTCAAAAGAGACTGGGGATGGGGAAATTGCTTGTTGGTCACTCTTTGAAAGCCTTTACAAGGCTGTCCAAATGACATCCAATGCCTTTAATTTGTTTATTATGAGCACAGGGTGCAAACACCTCTGTGGTACAGCTGGGGGTGTGAAGGCAAACTTACCTTTCTGGGATGTTAATTAGCTCTTGTAAGGAGCTGAGCTCTATTAAACTGACAAACAGAGGGCAAAAGGCTTTAGGGGTCACAGGGGACAGCTGGTAATTATTTCCTTTTGTTACCTGCTGCCATGTCAGCTGTACCTATAGAAATCAGGGAGATTGCTATAATGCTATGGAGAGTAAAAGTGCAGGAAGAGAGGGAACAGCTCATTCTGGGAACAAAATTCTGCAACTGTCACTTGTTTACAAGTTGAACATATAGTGAGTTAAATCCTATCCCAACCATTTAAAAGTTAATCTCAGAACAGTGATGTTGATGAGTAGACCTGTTGATTTTAAGTAATAGACTTATTAGGGAAATCACCATGTATCTAGACAGAAGGAATGCATTTATTTTTACTTTGAGATGGACCTCAGGGTTTGGTGAAGATTCCATGAACATTTTCTACTGCAAGCAGCTTGTTTCTCATGCCTGGGTGAAACCCAGGATGTGGATGTCCTGCCAGGAAGAACCTCAGAAAATTCAAATTACTGATGACCCAGGAGCTTGCTGGCCAGCTGAGCTGTGCTTGCAACTGGTGAATGTTTCAATCACTCACTCTTGGTTTGCTCCAGCCTTGGGAGCCCAGAGAGATTCCCCAGTCAGGCAGGAGAGACCCTTTGGAAGAGTTTTCTGGCACCACACCTGCAGAGTTATTTTTTAACAGCTCCGTGTATAAAACTGATGTAGAAACAAGTACTGTGTATGGCATTAGCTTGTTAGAATCGCTGCTGCACTGGAGCTGAAGAGCTGTTGTGAGCTCAAAGTGCTTTGTTTTGTGTGTGGTAGATGATCCTGCAGAGAAATGGGGCTGTGGGTGCAGGGGCAGGAGCTGTGTTCAGCTGTTTGAGCTGCAATGACAAAGCACCACTGACAAAATTATCCACTGGGAATTTTGAGGCAGGAAGTCAAAGTCTGGCCTCTAACAAGTGCTTACAGGATTTTCCAGCAAAGTGGGGAGTTGTTTGGTTTGGTTTGGTTTTAATCTATTGACTCAGCATCTACAGAACCAGATTTGTGCTAGTACAAAGACAACAGATGGATTTTAATTTTCTTTTTCTGATCTCTACCACTGGAGATTTTTTTGTCTGTTAGGGATCATGGAAAGATGTTTTTATTATTATTTTTGGGGTTTTTTCAGTGTTTTCATTGATGGAATTTTCTTTCCATTTCAGCATAACATGCTAAGTTTCTCATCATGGAAATGTAAAAGTAGGTACCTGTTTTAAACATTTCTTAAATGAGTTTCAAATATCAGGGATATGTTGCCAGATCTCAGCTTTTAAACTTTTTTTTTTTTTTTTTTACTTCTTAATTAGCCATCTATAGACCTGTGTCTGTACCTATCCTGTCCTGGTGTGGTGGGATTTTTATTATCCATGCAGAAAGCCACAATCCTGGGTATATCCTGAATGTGTGCTGGGAAATAGAGGGGAGAGAAGGAAGAAATCCCAGAGCAAAACTTTGTTGGTGCTTTGCTGGGTGTGAATGTGAGTTACATTGAGGGAAGGCTCTTGGCCTTTCTCAGGTGTTGTGGATCCTGTGCTTTAAGGCTGTCCAGGGAAGCTGGAAATGCCCCAGGCCAGGTGGGATGGAGCTCTCAGAAACCTGGGCTGGTGGAAGGAGTCCCTGCCATGGCAGGAGGGTTGTAACTAAATCATCTGTAAGGTCCCTTCCAGCACAGATCACTCTATTAATCCGTGTTTTAAACTTATTTTATTCTTTTGTGTATGGGTGAATCCCCAGCTGATGAGAGCCTTTATATTGCTTTTCCCAAGTGAATTGTGCTTTTCAGTTTTGTCTCAGCAGTCCCCCACCCCCTTTTATATTTTTTTTTCTTTTTTTCCTCTTTTTCCCTCCCCCTCCCCTGCTTTATACCTGGCAGTCCTTTCCCCAGACTTTTCCTGCACTAACCTATTTCACCAATCATTTCTGCTTTTTCCCTTCCCCAACAAGTCTGGAAGGTTTGTCTAAGGAGGAAGATAGAACAAATGGCTCAGCTCACCCTGGAGTCTCTGGCCAATTTGAGGTTAATTGGTGAGAAATGGGCCAAAGCTGCAGTGAGAGGATGGATGCACCCAGCACTGCCAGCCTGCAAGGAGCTGGGAATTAGGAATTCTAGCAGCACTGCTGATTTATGTAGAAACATCTTAAGATGAGGCTGGAGCATTTCAGAACCCAAGGCATGGCAATTCTTGGCAAATCCTGGACTCTTCAAAGACAGCTGTTCATTAAAAAAGAGATAATCCAGAGGAAAAACTGCTGGAATTTCCTTGACCTGCCAGCAGGTCAGGGTCTGCGGAGAAGTTGTCAAAGGTTTGGTTTGCTTGTTAGGCATTCATTAGAGTTTGTTACAAGATTGTTCCATTTGTTGCCGAGGGAAAGGCAGAGGAAACATTTCAATAAAAGCTGGTTAAAGCTGTCACTGTGCCTTTGTGCTAGTGAATAACACAACTCTCACTTTTACCCTTTCTCTTGTTTTCCCTTTCCTTTTTAATGAATACTGATCACCTGTCTTGCAAATAAGTGACCTTATCAAACAATGTGCTTTTCATCGGTTGCTTTCATCTGGTCTGGAGCACTTAATTTAAATAGATAGAAGTTGTTGTTTTTCTTCCATTGATTTGAAATTTTTAGAATAATTTCCTTTTTTCCAATTAACCTCAGTGTGATGTTGTCTTCTTTAGAGTGTTTGATATAACCACAAAAGACACACAAATCTTCCTCTTCTTTAACTTTGTCTTGTTCTGTCAAGTAGATTATTGCAAATTAAGTTGGACTTTCTTTCAGACCTGTATAGCCTGAGACAGTCTTCCCTGTTTTGGTTGTGTGTTTGCACGCAGACTTGGCTTCTAAACTTTTACCTGACCTTTAAATGAAAAAGAAAAAAAACCAAAAACCCAAGAGTCCAAGGATTGGAGACTCATCCTATAGAAACACTGGACCACTGATAAATTTTGGTCTTTCTAGCATGCTGAAAACACATTGTTAGGATTCACATAGAGCTGCTGTGTTCAGCAGGCTCGATAAGAGAATTTCAAAACGATTTTTTCTGATTTTCTTAAATATTCATAAACATTTATTTCTTCATCTTAAAGAGCACAGTCCAGACCAGCTGTGTCTGTAGCCTGTCCCATCACCTTCATATAGGGCTCACCACAGCTGTAGACATAGCAGGAAAAGCTTCAGTGAAGATGCATGAGAACCAAATCACCCTCAGGATTTACTTACAGGCCCTTTGAGAACTCATAAGAACACATTTTGTCCTGTTGGAGATATCTCTGTTTCTTATCCCTCGTTCTGGTTTAATCCCTTATCTCAGCAAGTTGTGCTTGTCCTGGAGTAGAGGTATTTGGGAGAGGGATTTGCTTTCTAATTAAATGGATTATAGATAATATAAATAGATTTTTGTAAGCATAAGTACATTTATTTGCTTAGTTTTTAACTTCCTCCTCCCCCAGTCTTTGTGGGTTGGCAAGATTGTGATTTGAACTCTTGGATACATCTTCTTTCATTTTCCTCCTAGGTTTGTCTCTGAGTGCTCCAGTCACACTGCAGGAGTTGACATGTATATAAATCCCACTCAATCAAACACAATTAAACCTTGAAAAGGGTAGGCTATAGCTTCATAAATGTAAGTTGTGATATTTCAGATAAAGAGTGAGTGAGGAAGCACAGCTTCACGGGAGGAGGATTTCTCTGTGTGTGTTTAAACTTGGTGGGGATTTTTCCGTGCTCACATTAAGCTGCTGGAATCACTCAGTAGATTCTCTTGAGCCTGATTTATCTACAACCATATTTGTTTTGTTGTTGTTTGGGATTTTTTCATTCTGATATTTAGATCTGGCGTTTACCCTCCCATGCTGTTTGAGCAAGGAGCTAAAAGCTCAAAGTCAATTCTTCTCCCTGATGCTGCAGGAGCAGGACTGGTCCCAGGAGACCTCCCAAAGGTCCTGCCAGGTCTGCCATGCCCAACGAGACAGAAAACAGGTCAAGCACTGCTGGTAACCCAGAAAAGGATTTCTCTTAGGCAGTTTATGCCTCACCAGTTCTTGCAGCACCAGGTCCATCAGAATTGTTCTCAGGTTGAGAAAAATGTAAATATTGCAGTTGTTTTGAGAATGTGATTTCCTTGGCCAACAAGAAATTCTGTTTTGGGCTGTGTTTTCATAGTTTATGCTGTACACACACAGGGACTGTCTGTTCACACAGACACAGAGGATTCCTGCAGCCAAACCAAGCTGGAGACATCTTGATCTCTCTCTTTCATTTTATCAATATCTATCTATATATCAAATCTATAAATAAAAACAAACCTTCTGATCTTCAATCCATGAACTCTGAGTTTTTATTGGCGAGGCCCTGGGAAACTAGGGCTCTTCTCATCAAAAAGTACTGAGGCAGGAAGGCTGGGCCCTTCCTAAACATCCCTTTGAAATTGTGGGGCTAATAAACTGTTATACAGCAGCGTTTCTGCAATGAAAATTTATTAAATTCCATGGAATTCTCTCTAGGTGAGAAAAGAACATAAATTGTGGTTCCTGACTATAAAATAACCAAACTCAGACTATAACTTTTAATGCTGAGTTTTTGCATTTTAAAGGACATGAAGCAAATAATATAGAAATAATATAATACAATTTAAGCAAAGGTTTTTTTGATATGTTTTGTGATTATTCCTTAGTTTGGCATTTTGCAACTGCTGCTTAGATTGCTATACCCAGAAGGGCCCTGCACATATGCATTTAATGCAATAACTTGCTCAAGTTAAATTTTGGATTGAGTTTTCCCCTTAAAAACTCAGACATCTGAGGGTTTTTTGTATGAATTTTGGGAGGTTGGTGTTTTGTCATGTTGGTTTTTGTTTGTTTGGGGTTTTTTTTACATTTACATGTGTAATATTATCAGAAGTGTTTCCATCTTCACCTGTGCATCCCTGAAGGGAAAGGGAAGATACTTTTCTTTTGCTGTTCTCATTACTGGGTACATTTGCATCGAAACAAGATAATTACAATACCTTCTGCTTACAGTAGATTCCCCATGTACTTTTAATTAGCTACAGCCTCCTCGATTCCATTTGGTGAACAATTCTGTAACTTGCTCTGTGATGTTAAACAGTTTGTGTTTCACCCCAGAAAGGTGTGAAGTGATTCACAACCGTGCTGGGATCATGAAACCACTTGGTTGGGATAAAACTGCAGAGGGTGAAAAGCAGTCCAGAGGCACCACAGGGATGTGTGGTAGGGGAGGGAGCTGGGACCTGGAGCTGCCAGGGCAGAGGAAAGCAGAGAGGATTCCACTCTTGCAAATTCTGCTTTTCCTCCCCTCCTGCTGCTGTCCCCTCCACCCTGGCAGGGAGAGGAGCATCCCTGGGGATTGCAGAAGAAGCATTTGCAGGTTAATAACCCTGTTGCCAAGGGGGTGACAACCCTGTTTGGGTGGGAGGGGGAAGAAATGCCTGGTTTGGGCTGTGTTCCTAAATGTCTGAAGGGTCTGTTGATGTCTTGCAGGAGGATGAACTATTTTGCTGCTCTTCCTTCACGTTTTCCTGCTCCAGCTGCTGTGATTTTGCTGTCATTCATTTCTTCACTGCAGGGAGCTTGGAATGAGCTTGTTAAATGTTCTCAGTACCTTAAACAGGGCACTCTGCAACCGTGTTTGAAATGCTCACTGGGTTAGCAAAGCCTTTGGGGTTTTTTGCCCCCATTCTTTCTGAGCACTTTCTGTGCATCTCTCCTATCTCGAGTGTCACTCTGCATTTTCCCCACTGGATTTGTGACTGCTTTATCGTGTGGTTCACTTTCTTAAGCACTGTGGGTTGGTTTTTTTAGCTGTTTCCCTTCAGGAGTCAGTTTCCAGTAGGATGAAGTAGGAAGGGAGTTTGTCCAAGCCCAACAACTTTGACACAAATGCTGATTTCTCTGCATATCCAAGGACTTACCTTGGTGCTAAGCCTGGTCAAGATGTGGCTCAAATCTCTCTAGTCTCGCTTGCCATTTCCTTTTCCTTTGCTGCAGCTCCCACCTCTCCTGACAATGTAACTGCTTTAAATGCACCACCCATGTCATGATCACAGCTGGCACTCGTGCATTTTGGCAGAGGAGAAGAAGGTGAAATAAAGGATTTGCTTCCCGTAATGTACACTTAGCAATGTACTTAGCATTCAGAGTGATTGATCAGAGGTGTTGGCCTAAGGGGAGCTGAAACAGTACCTGTGAGCATCCCCCAATCTGCTTAAAGTAGATCCTTTACTGAGGTAGTTGCTCAAGTTTGGAATGAGTTTCTGAAAATATTCCATTTCAGGGCAAGGCTCATGAGGCTTGGTTTGTCTTGGCAGCAGGAGACAGAGCCCTTGCTGTTTCTCCAGGTGCTCCACAAGAACTCTTCTCCCTTCCCTGGGCTGCAGCCCACCCAAGGCCTGGAAATATTTGGAAAACTATCTAAACAAGGATGTTTTCCCTTTAATTGGCACCTAGCATAGCTTCTGAAGGAAGCTTTAATTAGAGCTAAAGGAGCTAAGCTTGTGTCTGAATCCAGACATTTGTTTCTTTGATAGTAGCCAGCTTTAGCTATACTGGCAGAAAGTTCATGGAGATTACTTTGCTTTCCTTCCCAAACATGTTTGGGTTTTTTAATCAGATCCTAAAGAGCAGAAGCAGCTTTCGAAGCTGGTGGCTTTGTTCTGCTACTTCACTGCACAGTTCTAACAGCTTTTTAATGCATTTTGATGTTTGGGTTTTTAATTTTTAAACCACGTTCTCTATTACTGATGAAAAGTCAACATCAAAGGTACTAATGTGGAGGTAAGTCTTCTCCTTGTCTGAAAAAGAAACAGAAACATTCCAGCTATCTGATTTCCAAGGGAATGCTTAATTTTATTATGCCAAATGCAGGTGCTACATATTAAATGATGAAACTTAGCTAGCAACAGTCACTCAGAGTTAGAAGGCCACAGTATAATCTAATTTAAAAGTGGGAATGTGTGGTTTATGCATATGGAAAAGGATAATAAAAATTCTTGGGTTTTGTATGGCCATTTGCATAGTTCAGAAACAGAATGTCCCCTGTCTGCAGTTGGCTGCAAGGTCAGGAGGTTTCTGGTTTTAATGACTTTAAAAAATCTCTTTGTTATGACAAATCCTACTTTCTTGAGCAAATGTATTTTTATTTTCCCCTTGCTACAGCCACTCATGTTTAATACCAGATGACACCTACTCCTTCAGCAGGCACAAAGCCCCAGCACGGTTGGGTTCTGTGTCCTCCTGTCCTGTGCTCTGTCCCCAGACGTGATCTCCATCCCCAATCTGCCACAGGGACAGTGTGGAAGGGTGACAGGAGCTCACATAAATGCAGGTGCCAGCTGCCTACACCTGAATATTGCAAAATGCTCAAAAGTTCAGGAAGTGAGGTATTGGAGGGTGAGTTAAAAATGCAGCTGTGCTTTATGAAAGGCTAAGATGGAGCACTAGAAATGGTAAAATATTTGTCTTTAGGGGAACAGTGATGAGTTGGGAGTGTCCCCAAAGGCTGAGGACCTGTTTGGTTCTGCCAAACTTCCTGTTTTAGTGTCTCCCAGACCTTCTCATCCAGTTGATGCCTTAAATGGCTCCCTAGAAACAGAGAGCACACAGGAATAAAGGAATCAAGGAGGGATTGATTGGAAAGGCCTTCAGAGGTACACTCTGGGCTCCAGAGGCTCCTGCCTCAGTGCATCCCAACATGGACAAGGACAGCTCCCGAGTTCTTCCCACTTGGATCTCAGCATCAATTCCCCAAGCAGAAGCCAGGCAAGGATGGAATTTGCCCAAGCTTGCCCCCCTCTTGCCAAGATTGTGGTTTGCAGTTGTTGGGCCTAGGAGGGTCTGGGTGTCCTTGGAGAGCTGGAGAGGCTTTGTTGTGTGTGTGTGAGCATGAGAGAACAGCACTGAACGAGCTCCAGGGAACTGCAGAGTGACACTGGGCAGGGCAGGGCTGGGAACATAGAAAAGTTCAAACCTAAGGCATCAGAGTCTTATTCTGGAAGGCATTGGGAGTGGCTGTGCAGCCTGCATCTGTGCACCTTGGCAGGTGTAGGGTGGTGGCCTCTTCAAGAGGTCCAAATAGTTGAGTTTTCCCGAGAACTTGAATTTCCCGAGAGGTTTCTCTGCACAATTTTTGCAAGGGAATGTCAAAGTCTATGTCTTGTGATGTGAGGTTTTTTTTCCCTGTGATTTTTGTGCTTTATCATATGAATAAGCAAAGCCTTGGTTTCATTGCACCTGCTCCTGTTCTCCATGGTGGATGTAAGCATTTCCTACGCCTCAGGCTCCCAGCACCAAACACTCCTCAGTCACCACATATATTATTTTGAAAACATAATTGCTGGGTCAAAAATACAAACACTCCAAAGCAGGTTGCACCTTTTCCAGAGTTAAGGGGTTCTTCTACTTCATTCCACCAGCAGAATTCTCCTTTGGCCTTGAGTTTGAGTGCTAAAGACGTCTACTAAATTGCCAAATGAATAATCTCAGTAGATGTGGCAAACTCCAGAGCTTCTTTAGCACTCAAACTCAAGGCCAAAGGAGAATTCTGCTGGTGGAATGAAGTAGAAGAACACCTTAACTCTGGAAAAGGGGGGGATTTAAGGGACTTTTGCAACCTGCTTTGGAGTGTTTGTATTTTTGACCCAGCAATTATGTTTTCAAAATAATATATGTGGTGACTGAGGAGTGTTTGGTGCTCGGAGCCTGAGGCGTAGGAAATGCTTACATCCACCATGGAGAACAGGAGCAGGTGCAATGAAACCAAGGCTTTGCTTATTCATATGAAAAAGCACAAAAATCACAGGGAAAAAAAC
>VZTN01006706.1:735528-764223 GCA_013400515.1 Erpornis zantholeuca | reverse complement strand
ACCTTGGGATTTATTTCAGGATCCTTAGGTACAGCACTTGGTCCAGGGGGAATGCTTCTTAGAAGTTGTGAGTTTTGTTAACAAGGTAAAACAATGTTAATAATGGTGGTTTTTTGGCTTTGTAGACCTTTTTTAAGGACTTTTGGTCTAATAATGATTTGCTAACTAAATTATTTTGATTTTTAACTCAGTATTTCAACTTTAGTAGTGTAGATTTTTTTATTATAAGACACTATTTAAACTTATGAAGAAGAAAGAAGAAGAAAGTGAAAAAGAAGTATTTAGCTACTGTTTTAAAATTTTTATTTTAACAAATGTGTATCACTATATTTAAAACTTTAATTTTTTAAACTTTGCCTTTGTGACAGCACACTTTTTTTATTCCAACTACACATGTGTGATTTCAATGTTACCACTTAATTTTGGAAGCTTATCTTAAGGCTTCAGATCAAATGCGTTTTAGCACAGAGAATTCAATATTCTCGGCCTCCAGTGTTCCAGCAGGGTGCACCAAGTTTGTGAACCCAAATAAAGAAAGATCCTGAGTCAGAAGAACTTTCCAGGGACCTAGCTCTGTGGAAGGCAGGAGAGAGAGAGACAGAGACCACAACACCTGTGGTCAGTGGAGAATCTGTTAAATGTTTTATTGTGCTTTGTTCCTTTCTGCTCTCCCAACTTCTGTGGTTTCAAGATCACTAATGTTCTTGGAGAGAACAAACTTAGGTTTGGGGGGATTTTTGTTTTTTTTTTTTTTTCCTTCAAATTTAACTGCTGTAAAGGTTGATTTCTGGAAGCTTCAGCAAGCACATTCCTTTCCAAGATGGAGTAGATGAGTGGAAGTATCTGCAAGGAGAAGTCAGGAATGTCCAAAAGTGAGGAAGCCACCATTGAGGTCTCTCTGCAGGTTATTGAGGGGAGTGTTCCTTGACCACGAGCCCTGTGGGGAGGGAAAAGGGAGAGATAAAACCCACAGGCACAGCTGGTAAATGTTGTCCCCCCAAAAAAAACATATTTCAACAAATTGAACAGGGAGAGATTTTTTCTTTAATACTTAAGAGAACAATGACATGTCTTCACCATTTTAGTAGGGCTACGAGGAACTAATCCTATTTACTTTTGTTTGCACTGCTCTTTGGCTTTTTCAAATATTGTACCTGAAGAGTTTCAAGCAAAACAACTGATTTTTATTTTTTTTTTCCTCCCCTAAGGTTGTTAAACAATATAGCAGATTTATGTTTTCTTATGTAGCTTCTGTTACGCTTCATGAACACTTCATGAATGCTTTGAATGCTCAAAATGTCTCAGGCAACTCAGAGAAGGCTCAAAACACAATCTCTGGTTTGGTTTTGATGGTTTTTTTCCTTATTTTTTTCTCTGCCTGTAAGGTTTTGTTTCAGATTGCTTACTTGCCTGAGATAAAACTGTCACAGTTCTCTTCCATCTTGCAATTATTTATCAATCTAAACATGCACAGCCTAAACAAAGGACTGGAATACTGTAGATATTTTGGTAATTTTGCTGTTGTTACTAAAATTGTTTCTAATTCAAGCCTGCTGGGTTGTCCTTCCTGGGTTAATGAGTTCTTTGTTTTCAAACATACATGTAGTCATGTGTGAAAATGAAAAGGAATTTTCTCTCTTGAATGCATGAAAAATATTCCTCTCAAAGGCAAGTGATTTCTAAACATCCTCCTACTGAAAGCATCTCGGATTCATTAGAGCCTTCCAAATGTAGGAACAAAGAAGTGGAAATAAACCTCTTCCTCGT
This sequence comes from Erpornis zantholeuca, assembly GCA_013400515.1. Lineage (NCBI taxonomy): Eukaryota > Metazoa > Chordata > Aves > Passeriformes > Timaliidae > Erpornis > Erpornis zantholeuca. The sequence continues at coordinate 762,456 of VZTN01006706.1, read as the reverse complement.
TAACTGGGTACCTAAATTAGGGCCTGTAGTGTCTACTGACAAATTCTGTTTTCTCCTTGATTTGAAACCAATCTGATCAAATTGTGTTTGGAAATGGCTTCAGATGCAAAGTGAGTTGGGTGAGGAAATGCTGTGAAGTGTAAAGGAACAGAGGAGATGTTAAAAACCCAGCATGGATGTTTGGAAACAAAAGTCCTCGTTAACATTTGTGGAGTTCAGTCACTGATTTAGGAGATTTTGAGCTAAGCCAAACATTCTCATGATGTTAACACACAGCTAAACTGAGCTGCCTCGTGCTTGGAGCTGCTGCTGGTGTTTTATTTGTTGGGGAGGTCCTGGTAACTTCTGTAATATTCTGATGAAGTTTGTGGGGGATTTGTTAAAAACTGAGGGTGTTTTTGCCCAAAAGAGCAGTGATATCCCTTAGGGAGCCCATGTGTGTTATCATGTTGGCCTTGCTTGGAATACACCTTATCAGCAAGAAACCATAAAAAAGTTTATTTTGAAAGTACTCACAAGTGGCAGCTGGATGAAGTTCTTATGATAAAATTCTGTTGGAAATATTTCACTAAAAAAAAAAAAAAATGTTTCCCAGATAACCTAAATTTAATTCATATAAGTACCTGAATGTATAGGCTACCAGGGAGAGACCCTGAAAATTGTATTTTAAAAATAAATCCCTTTTCATAGGGAAACAAAACATGGACTATACTTTCTTTTAAAGTCATGTTAGTCAATGTTAGAAACTCTCTTTGATACAGGTGCTTTGGGTTTTGTAGGGCAAAACTCTTTGGTCTGGTCTAGCTCTTTGTTGCATGTTGGTCATTTGAAGTACATCCTGATAATGCAGAATAGTAAATCCTTATCAATAGGAATGATTTCATTGATCTGGGCCATTCCAGATTGACAGCAGAACATGTTTCAGTGTGTGCTGCTAAGAGGAGAACAAAAAATCATGAAGATAGAAACAGTTTTTCCCAGAACTGGTGGGCTGCTAAAGCATTAAGGAGGTGACATGTTAACGATTAATTCTTTTATTTTGGACTAATATTGCTCAGCAAGAATTTTATTCATAGCCCAGGCATTGTAGAGTGGTGGGATGTGTTTGTTTGCTGACATTTCCACTCATTGCAATAGAAGCTTCATTTCTGGAAACAAAAAAATACTCTGCCATTGTGATTTATAGGAAGATGCTTAAAGTGATTCAGCTTGATAAGTAGGTCTTTCAGGAATGATTAAATGCTCTGTGTTCTCTAAAGAAGAAATGGATACATGCTTTAGGTTATTCTGCACAGGCTGGCAAATTGCTGGGTAACGCTTTCTGTCTTACTTCTGTCCCCTGCTCTGAAAAGCCAGAACCCAAAAAATGATAAACAAACCTGAAAAGCAACGTCAGCAAACAGCAGAAGAATCAGGGTATCTTCTCACCCAGGCCCCATTGCCTTTAACATCTCTGTGAAAGGAATTCCTACCTGACAAAAGAGGCAATTAGTCTGTGGAATGGCAACAAGCAGTGTCACCACTGGTAGCGAGCTGATGGCTCTATTCCTTATTCTCTTGGCAGCTCTTATTATTATGAACATTAAAGCAATCCCTTCCCTGTCACTTAACAACCTGCACCTACCTTTCCTTTCCTTCCCTCCACTGCCCTGATTTCAGGTGCGCTCTGTATTATTTATGTATTGTTTTTACCCATCCTTGCTGGCCTAAAACGTTGCAATAATCTTGCAGTCTAGGAAGAAATGTGACCCATAATAAGCCTGAGGATGAAGTGGCAATGCCAATAATCATTGCTGAAGGGCTCTTATAGGTTTTTAATGCCATGGGGGTCCTCCGGTAATTAAAAGAATACAGCAAAGTTGATAATTTCAAGACCTTATTTTAGTAAAAGTTTATTTTTTCTGCTGAAATTGATGCAAGGCAGATTTTTCTTTTCCCTCAACTATCTACAAGTGTTTGGACTCCCTGTGGTGTCCTGGCACTGTCTGCTCTTACATGGCATCCTGTCAACCTGCTGTTTATCAAATGCACCCAACCTGGGACCACTTTGTCTCCTTGTTCTCTCTCTGGGATTGCTTAACTAAAACCACTAATTACAAACAGCAACCAAATGACTTTAACTGATCTTAAATGGCAGAAACTGTTGGCTATGAATTGGGAGATATTGGACAAGGATAAAACAAGCTGTCTCTCGACAATTTTGTGTAGCCTGTCTGGGAAGTGATCCCGAATTTGCCAGTAGGATGCCGAAGGGGTGTCTGTGTTTTAGTTCAGATCTAGTGTTCTGTAATCCCTGTGTCCCACCACACTTTGTGAAATGGTTTGGATGTGCCAAACTGGGCTTGGTTTTGGGTAAAGTAAGTGAAGGATTGCTTCACTTCAGGGAGACATCTGTGCTTCAGTGAAGAGTGGTTGTGAGCAGTGGGACCAAACTGAAGCTCTGAAAGGTGCAGGCAAAGCCACTTGCCTTGGTCACCAACCACTTCTGTGTGCTCCAGCTGCAGATCACTGCACAGACTCCAGCCTCTTCTGGCCTCTGAGCCTTCTCTGTGTTGGTGCTGTGGCTTAAACTTTGTCTCTTCTTGGTGTTAATTTTAAATCTGCTCAGTGAAACTTGGCAACATAAGAGGAATGAACGAGCTGGTGTTTCACTGTGGAGGTGGAGCAAGGTCTGTCTGCAGCTGCTGGGTTGGGTCAGGGCAGGGGGTGCCTCCTCTCGTGGTGATTGATTTCCAGGCAGTCATTGCAATGGTAGGATGTTAATGCTGTGCCATGTTGTTTTTATCAGTTTTAAGGCGCTTTAGGCAAGCGTTATAAAACAAAAAGCCAATAAATAGCTGGGAACATCCTATAAAGATTGGTAAATCCCTCTGTGCTAACTTTCAGAAGAGAGTCCCGAGGTGAATGGTGTAGCTGGTTTTGGCACCTGGAGATTTACAGGAACATTAACTTCCAGGCTCAGTTGGAGCCTGGGAGCTGTGCCTTGTGTGAAGAACATGCAGGTTGTAAAGAGTCCTGGAGACAGAGGAGTCATCTGCTCCATTAGGGGAGGAGCACATTCCAAAATAACTGCAGCAGTGTGGGAGGAGGCTTTCAGGAAGTATTGCTCCTGCACTTCTGGATGCTAAACAGAAAAAGCAAGAGTCTTGCTATAGACACCTGCAGAACCTTCTTTTTTTTTTCTTCCTATCATGATAAGTTATTATGAGGTTGCTAATTTGGGAGGTCTCCTGTTGAAGAGAATCAAAAATAAAAGACAATGCACAAAAACAATGAAAGTATTGGAAATTTTGGTAATTTACTGTTGAAAAACCTCTTCAAAATAGAAGTTGACCATTATGAAACTCAGTATGCTCTGCAAGAGGTCTTCAACAGAGTGGAAAATATTCTTCTGAGTTTAAATATCTCTTCATAAATATATCAGAGACTTTGTAAATTTTTAATTTAGAGTGAACTTTTTTTCTGAAGACGTTTTAACTTCTTTTTTCTGATTAGATTGATATTTCTGAGATGAGTAACTCCTGACATTTCCTCAGCTCCATCCCATTTGTTTCTTCTTTATTTCTACTGCACTTCATGTTTTCTGCTTTGCACAGAGGAAGCTTTTGCCTGACTTCCTACTACTTCAGTGAAATTGGGTAATCTTTAATGGGCTGAATAATTCTCTGTGTCAAATGAGTAGAGTTGCTGTTGTTAAATGTGTGTTTGCTATTGAATGAGCAATTTGTGAGATCTGTGACACAAATTAGAGATACAGAACTGGAGCTATAGCATAAGCATTTAACATTTGCTGTAGTCTGTGTTGTATCTAGAACTGGCATAAAAAATTCATGTAACAGTTGTGCCTGTAACTTTCCATAGTCTGAGTTTGCCTTATTGCTGCAAGCATTTTCAAATATGTCTCTTCAGGAATTTAATCAAAGACACAATGCTTAAGCATCTGCTCTGGAAATACATATTCCTGGCTGAATAAAACAATTCCTGGACATGAACAGCATAGTTGCACCTTCCTGCTCCATTGCAATATCTGGCTTTGTCTGCTTAAGAGGGTTAAATCAACACTTGTTGAAGTAGTGATGTCTGAACTAAAACAGGCACGTGGCATTGTGCAGGAGGCTCAGGGTACCTTTAAACTAGAACATTACTGGTGTGCTAGATTAAATAGTTTGGTGTTTGGAGATGTTAAGTCTCTTCCTATGAATTTCTTATCCTTCCACCTTGAAAAATCCACTTAATCTTTCAATTTTAGTTTTCAAAAGCAAAGATAAAAACACACAGGATGATAATGCTTACGTAGGGCGAGAATCATTTGATTAACTGGTATCTCTGTAGTCTCTGTGCTTTGAAGAATTAATTACTTAGTTGCATTTGAAAGAGCTGTAAACATACATAATCTTAAAAAAAACAAAAACAAAAAAAAACCCAAACAAACCAAAACAACCCTAAAACCAAAAAACAATAATCCAAGACAGAGGAACAGGAACCCAAATCAGTAGGTAGATAGATAGAAGTTATCTGCTCTAGGACTGGGCAGTTAATATTTCAGATGGCATCTTTCACTCTGGCTGAGCATTCAGTTCAGGATTGTGTGTACATAAGTAAAGCCCAGATGAAATACCCTTCACAGCACTCACCAAGAGATTTGAGGTGACTCTTTCCCTTCAAGAAATAACAAGACTCAGAGTGGGGCTAATGCTTGTTGTAACAGGCATAATGTGATGGATCCATCATGTGTAAGGCAGCACTTGCCTTTTCCCACAGTGATACTTGAATAAAAACAGTAATAGAAATATCTCTACTTCACCTTTAGAGAACCTGTTGACCTCTCAAGTTTAAAATGCTCATATCTTTCTCTTATTAGCATCTGCTGGGAGAAATGAAGTGAAAAGATTGCTGCCTTATTCTACTTAACAGCCTAGTTAAATGGAAATGGTGATGCACACGGGTGTGTATTGTCCTAATTTGAGCTTTCTGCAATTTTTCCAAATAAAGCACTTTGTGTTGAAATTAAAATGGGCACTATTTGTCTATAAGGATGAATTAGTTCTGTGGCTAAAGCATGCAATAAGAAAGCAAAGAGGGAAAAAAAGAGATTTCACATAAAAGCAGACCTGTAAGGAAACCAAGCTTAGCCTGTGACTTCCACTGGTCTGAGTCTCTGGAGCTGTTGTATTTTGGAGGCATCAGCAGGGGAGGAAGAAGAGGATATAAGACAAAGCTTTCCAGACAAAAGAGAAATCCAGATCTTTATCTTTCAGCTTCTTAAATGTATTTACTGGAGCCATTCATCCTGGCAGGCACCAGAAGAGCTTTCTGAAGGTTTCCAGGCACTCTTGAAAGTCTTCAGAGTAAAAAGGTTGTATTAGCTTAGTAATTGTGTATTGTTGTTCTTACCAGGGGGGTTTTGGAGGTTTCTCATGGGTTACTTGATCTGAAAATCCAGGAGGTTGCTGCTTTGTGATTCAGTTCTGTTGAGAGCTGTCCTTCCCAGCAGTTTGGATGGCAGTAACACGAGCAGGGTGAAATCTGGTGTTGAATCTTCTGCCCTGGAAGGGACTGCAGGGAAGCAGAGAGGGTGAGAGGAGCTCTGGGGTGCTGGGAGGGGATTCCTGGAGGGCAGCCCAGGTGGATCCCTTGTGGGAAGGGGTGAGGAGTTGTGAGTGAGACTCTGCTTTATCTCCCAAGCATTAAAGCCCTGTTGAACAGTGCCATTCTCAGGTTCAGGCTGGGACATCTCCTGTGCCAGGAGAGTAATTGTGAGTGGATCCCACACTGCTTATCTCCAGGGAACAGAGTGTGCATGGCATCCACTGGTGTACTTATTCCAGTACAGGCTCTAAGTTACAGCTTTAACACGTGGATGCTAAGTGTTTTACACAGCTGTAATTGCAAATCTATATAATTAGATGCAGGCTCTCTCCAAGATGCTGACCCTTGCCTAATGGCACAAACCAGTTTTTATTGATGATAGTGGTAATCCACATGGCTGGTAACAGATAACTGAAAGGATGGGAGAGTGAGAGAAATGAAATAAACGTTTGAACTTCAACTCTCACTGCGAGAAGGTTTAGTTTAGTAATTTAATCATTGGAGTTCAATAGAAGGCCTGCTTGCTGTCTTTTATCTGGAGTGCTGAAGTAGTTGTTCAGCTTCAAAAAGAGGAAGAAAAGCTGTGAGAAAAGCACTTGAATGTGTTTTTAAAATAAGGAACCCACAACAAGCACTTTCTGACAAAAAAACCAGAAAACAACGTTTTCATCCTTCCTTAAGATACACCCACAAGGACTATTAGTGTCATGTCAGTCACAAGGCATCTTTGTAGTTCTGTGATTGTTGTACCTATGATGTTTAAAATTTTTGAGAGACTGGGGAAGGTTACTTAGTTAAAAAAATATATATCAAAAACACCAAAAACCCCACAAAACTTTTGGGGCTACACACTTCGAGATGTTGAAGCTCACAATGGTCACATGATTGAAGGAAATGAACTTGGTTCTGTACAATTATGCACTTCAGTAAATTCCTTTTCTTATTTACCTTTAAGAGATATTGCACTCTTTTTTACCTAACTTGCTGCATATATATATACATACATATATATATGTGTGTATAAATATATACACATTATATATATAAAGTAAGAAAGAAGGATAGGATCAGGGTGGTAGTGGTTTTATTCATATACTAAAATGAAGATTGATAAAATACTCATAAAGTGATATGCAGGCTGTATTATGCCCTGTAGGGGGAAAAAAAATAAACCTCAGTCTTTTAATAATTTTTAATATTTGATGGTGTGCTGGCACCCCCACCTAACATACTATAAATAAACAGCAGCACAGACATCTCTGGTTGTTTTGTGTTTCATAAAGAAATTGGGCACAAACGATGAGCTTTGAGAGTTCCTTGGGAAAGCAGATCTGGGCTGAGATGTTTTGGGTCTATTCCAACACAAACAGAACAGCAGGCTAGGGAATTTCAGAGAATTCCAGTGGAGCTGGAAGTATCCTTACTGTGTGGCCACAGTTGTCAGGGAGTATGGACAAAGCCATTTCCTGCTGTTGGGGCATTCCTGCACATATATTTGTTTGTGGTGAGCAAATTCTGGCCAGAACAAGGCTCTTGGTGACAACTTCCATAAAATGTGGTTGTCCTGCTGCCAAATACCACAGTGCAGGGCCCATAAAAATGGGCATGTATTCCTGGGTTTCTGAAAAAAAGGATATTTGCAGGTATGGGATTTTATAGCGTTGTTTTAAATTGGTAGGAATCTCACAAAGAAAGGCCCCTTTATACAGCCTTAATAAAAAGGGTTTAAATATCAGGTTCCAGGATACTTTTTTCACACATGACTCTTTTCATGGGCTGGTGACTTCAACTGAATAGTCATGTTTACATGAAAGAAACCCAGACACGTGTTACTCTGTGAGTATTTGTGTAAGCTGTGAATGCCAGCAAACCTCCAGCCTGGGAAAGCAGGGTCAGAGAAGGAGGAATGGATGCTGCCCTGGCTCTGCTGTGCTAGAGATACATCATCTGGAAATGAGAATAATGACCATGACCTAGAGCTGAGTCTGTTCTCTCCCTCAGTCCTACACTGCAGGAAAGGGGAAAGATTTCAGCTTTGGGAGAATCCTTGCAAGCATGTGGTCAGTCTGGATTTATCCCCAGCAGCAGGGATTGGGGGGATGTTAGTAGAGTACAAACACCTGGATTATGCTTTTTTCCTGGATCTGTGTGGAGCAGTTGTGGAGGGCAGGAAATGCTCCAGGGTGAGTCTTCGCTGCAGCTCTGCTCTGCCTGCTTGCTCTGAGTTATGGAGCAGTTCCTGATGCTGATGGAGAACCTGGCAGTGACTTTTCACATTGGGTTTGCAGGGCTGAGGTCTGTGCAGGATTTTTTGGGCTCAGAGAGGTGATCTCCGTGTGCTTGGCACAGAGGGCAATCTCAGGAATTCACATTTCAAGCTCGGGAGTGTGTGCTGTGCTGGGGACAGGGTGTTCATGGTTAACTTCTCCAGGCTTCTTTGCACAGCACTGGCTGATGATGAGTGGGGTGATTCAGGAATGCTGAGGGCACGGTTAGGATGAACCTGTTGACATCTAAAAGCAGCAAAGAGCACATTGAGCCTCAGGAAACCATAAAGGCTTTTTGCGTTAGTGGATGTGTGCTGTGCGTTAGGGAGCTGACCTTAATGCCCCAGCACGTTTAATTTTCTCTTTCTTTTAAAGTCTCTAAAACACTTTTTCTAATTTTTTTAATTTTTTTTTTCTTTTTTTTTTTTTTTTACTTCATGTTAAAACTATTGCAGCTTAGAGCTTTATCTCGTGAAACCTGCAGTTGATTTCTCTGAGAGTCAGAAACGTGTGGTTGAAAGCTGCCCATCGCTACACACCCCACAGCTGCAGGACAACACCTCTCCTGCTCCTACCTGAGGGTTTCCTCCTTTAACTGCTTGCTATTACTGCTGAAACACAGCTCTCCACGCTGTGTGGCTTACTGGAATAGCAACTGCTGAATGATTCAGTGATTCCACAGGTTCCACGTGCGCCCGTGGCGGCTTGGGCGTGGGTGGCGATGAGAGCCGTGAGGTGCTGAGCCCTGCCCACACCCAGAGTGTCCTCAGAGCTCTGACTTCACTGAAATCGAGTCACTGGAGCACACAGGGTGGCATCTTGGCAGAACTCTCTTGTCAGCAGGAGATCTTGTGCTGTTCCGGGGCTGCTCGGTCCTGGAGAGGAGCCAGGGTTTGCCAGCTCACATCAAATGTGTGTGGACAAATGTGAATCTGCAGAAACAAGAAACGCTGTGTTGCTAAAACTGTAAAGTACACGAGAACTAACACGGGCAAATGTGAGTTGTTTATGAAAAATGTGTTGGAAGTGCCATAGGGTGGAATTATCACTTATAAAGATCTCACTCCCACAGCCTAGAATAGCTTAAAGGTGCTGGAAAATAAGGTTGTGCACTGCTCTCTGGAGATCATGTCTGTTTTGTCTTAATTATTATAGCTCTGAATATTGTTGCTCTTTAATGCCATGTTGTGAAATCCCTGATGTGCTCAGCACTCCAACCAACGGTGCACAAGATTATTCCTGTAAAAACCAACATAATAATTTAACTTAATCTCTCCACTTCTTCACCTAGAATTTTGTGAGCAGGTGCTGTATAACTCACTGCACCTACAAATACACCTGGGTGCCAGTACACAGATCCTCTGCTTTTCACTTTCTTCTAAGGGGAGCAACACCACTCATTCTAATGTTTCTGTAGAAGAGATATGTTTACTGTCTCTGTATCCATTTTCTTCCCATCTTTCTGACTTCTCTGACAATGTGGTGATCTTCCCAAAATATGGAACCATCTCATATGAAGTTATGGACTTGCTCCAAGAAGCCTGAGCAGCTCAGTCTTAATTATGGTCTGGATAGTTGTGGTACAGAAGCTACTCTTAAAAAATTGAGCTTTTTAACTGTGTTTTTGCATGGCTGACTCTAGTAATCAGTCAGTGGAGATCAAGTCCTAGATACTTTTTCTTTTTTTAAATTTGTTTTCATTATGAGGTTTTGTTTTTTTTTTCTTTCCTGTAGTACTCGAACAGTGAGGGGAATGGAACAAAGTGAAAGAAGTATTCCCAAGGTGTGGGGTGGGAAGGCATTTCCTAAGAGAAGTCCTCCCTGTGGTGGATGCTGGTCTGTGTGAGAGGGAGGGTTTGAGGAACTCTGTGCACAGCAGCAAAGTCTGAGTGCTCCAACCACGTCCCAGCTCTGATGGGAAGTGATGGCAGCGAGACTGGGAGGACTGAGAGGTCAATTGGCTCTGCCTGAACCCAGCTGTGGTGGCAAGTGCTTAATCCTGAATCAATCTTTCTTCGCTGGAGAAATGCAAATAAATGGTGATTACAACTTTCCTCTTGCAGGCAAGAGGTGAGGCTTCAGAAAAGTTGCAAGAGTGAAAGGATTGAGTTGTTGTGGAGGATAGTTAGAGGAGACAGCAAATCAATTTACTGCAGCCAGAAGTTTGTGGGAGGGCCTGAGAGGACTTCTGGCTAGGGAGGACGAAGTTAAATGATGCCCCAAAGTGAAATGATGTAGATAAAGGTGGATGTTTGTGAAATGAAAGGAAGGAATGTGGAATTAAATGCAGATCTAAAGCAGCAAAGAATCTACTCTCGTGGTTGGGAATTTATGATAGAGGTAAATTAAAGAAGCCAATTGTTGGCAGAAAATTGCTTGAAGAGGTTTTGTAAACTTGAGAGAGCTTCATAAGATCTGTAGAAAGTAAGGGAAAGGAAAAAAAACAAATTCAAATGTGTTTCTGGGAGGGAAATGTTACCATTTTTTAAAGCTGATTTCTGGTTGAGACATCATATTAAATTTTGTAAGGAGATAACTATTTAAGGCTTTACTTGAACTCTGTAATTTCCTTTATAGCTATTTTAGCCTTTTATGATAAGATTCTTCCACACTAATTTTTGCTGAAATAAACTGGTTTCCCTCAGGGAATATCAATGAAATCTCTATAGTAGAGAATTTCTTTAAAGTAAGAGGTAAATATAGGAAAAATGTGTAAATAGAGAAGTAGAAAAATTACTTCCACAGTAGTTTTGTATGTGTTTTAAATAATATTATATTATTATATTTATATAATTTCATAGTTCCTGCATTTATAGGCATAATCAGAATGGCAGTTGAAATATGAATTCTGTATTATTGATATTTTGTCTAGTAAAGGTGAGCCTGGATTCTCTCCGTGATGAGTTGGGTACAAGGAGAGAGACAGACAATTGAATTTGTAGTGCAGTTCATTGATGTGTTAGGAAAAGAAATATAATATGTCAAGAAACTTTTCTATTTCCTGCCTTGCTAGGATTGCTTAAAAAGAGACTAAAAATTCACTGAAGTAACATATTTCCTGAAGAATTTCCACGAGAGAGAGATGCAAGGTTATGTAAAATTCCTCGCTCTCAGGATTCAGGACAAGGCAGGATTAGGTCTGTTGCCTTGCAGCTGATGTTTATCATACATATTTAACACAGAAAATAGTTCTGAATTTTTTATTTGATCTTCAGCTTTCCAGAAGTCTTCCTCCATCGCTGTTGATCTTTTGTCTCACGTCAGTTGTGTGACACATGCTCATTTTGCTGTGTACAATAAGCAGGTGCTTTTGAGGGAACTCTTTTATGTCATTTCCTTTGTATGTCATTTACCACTTTTATTAATTATTTCGGCTGTGATTTTTTTTTTTCTATTTGCAGTGGTTAAATTCCCCCAGCATAATCAGTGTTTGTCTACAAAGGAGAACAAATGTCTTTTCATTCCCTGATTCAAAAGGTTTGTCTTTTTGGGCTCTCCAGTTAATGCATTAATCAGCAGTGTCTCTGACTGAGCAGCAGTGACATTTTCGTTCTTCTCATTTTCTTTTTCATTCCAACTCTTTTGTTTGCTCAAGAAGCAGAAGGTGCTGACAGTTTTAGGCTGTTTTCAGCACATGTTCCTCGGGCTGGCAGGACAGGAACCTTGCTGAGGGTATTGGTGCCACTGGGCATCAGAGCTGGGCACGGGCATTGTGAAGGACATGAAAAGTTGGTGGTGTTGGGTTTTTGAGTTCCACTTCACTCACACTGAGCAGCTCTGAGCTGCAGAGAGCACTGCCAGCCTATCTGCACTGCTTGTCAGTGCCTGGAAAATTCCATTTCCTTCAGTCAGCACGTGTTGCACATCCTCTTCTTCCTTCCCAACTGCTCCCTTTGAGATAAGCCTGGAAGAGAAAAGAAAAGAAAAAAATATTTTTACCTTTCAATGCTGAGGCTTTTATATATGTAGAGACATATCATAACATCTTTACATCCTTGTAATAAAGGTGTTTTATCTTTATTTACATTGTAGCAGAAATGACAAGAATACTTAAAGGATTTTGGGACACATCCTTGCTTAGGTTGTTTCAATAGGTTTTGTTTGATTTCTCTTGGTGATTATATTTCAATTCACACGAAATATAAAGCTGTACTTGCATTTAAAAGATCAAATAGTCTGGAAAAATAAAAGAGTACAGACCTAGAAGATTTTGAATTACTTTGTGGGATTTGATGCTTTGGGGTTTTGGTTTGGTTTTTGTTTGTTTGTTTTTTCCTTCCTTGATCCTTGAACCACTGTTGTTTCTAGAAAAGTCACTTAATTCTAGTTCAGATCTTTCAGTTCAGTGAGTAATCCATGAGGTGTAGGAACTAGAATAATAACAAAACATGGAGCATAATCTGATAAGGTTTAAGGGTCACTGTCATGTAAATTGTGAAAGTGTTTCATATTCCTTAAGAAGAATTCTTTAAGAATTTACACCAGGAGATTTAGTGCAGTAATCCAGAGATAACAGAATTTAGTTGGTGTTTTGTTGTTTTTTTTTCTACAGAACACATACATCATAGGTATTAGAGAAGATCATACAAGACTTGCATTACAATCTTTATAAGTGAATTTATTCCCAGTCTGTTGCATCTGGACACGGTAACACACTTTTATAAAAGTATTTCATTTGAATAAAAGCAGTTACTGTGTCTGACTTCACTGCCATATGTTATTGCACTGAATGTGTGCTTAATCTAAGACAAGTAGGAATTCAATGTAAACAGTTTAGAAATCTAGGGATGGCCACATTCCATCGTTTTTGCTTTCATATGCTCCAAATGTTTATTTGCAGATCTCTCATGTGAGATATGCAAACCCTTCAACTGGCATCAGAATGATGCTTTAATGACTTTTTTTAATCTCATTAACTCTTTCTAAAAGCTCAAATTATTCCTTGAATTTGTCATCTGGAAGAAGGAAAGCAATCGCCCCTAATAAACAATTTGCCATTTTCCATAACACAAACAAGAGCTCTGTGTAAGGAACAGTAGTGACAAAATCCACTGGGATGCATCATTTTGTGCAGAACAAACAAGAGTGTGATTTAAAGTGAACTTTGGTTTTGTGACTTCATTGTGTGGCTTCATCTGCTGTGGGGGATGCTCAGTGCTGGGTGCCACAGGAGGAGGTGACCTCTGCCTCTGCTGCTTGACCCTGCCCTGAGCAAACCTCTGGTCAGAGCAGGGGCAGGATGGTCACAGATGGATCAGAGGTAGGGCTCGTATTAAATATTTAACATTTAAAGCCAGCCCAATATCTGGGCCATGGAGCCTTGTAATGATACCTAGAATATAATGAGAGCTTGTCTGTGTCATAAGAACTTCCCTGAATATCCCTGGGTGGGCCTATAAACCCTGCAAAGTACAAAGCCTCAAACCCCTCTGAGAATGCTTCTGAGCCTGCCTGACTTGCACTCCTGTCCTGCCTCCATGCCCCAGGGACACAACTCTGCCATGGAGGCACCTACGAGCCAGGGAAGGTCTGGCTCTGGTGGACCTTGGCCTCAGTCTGTCAGGGCTTCCAAAATCTCTTTATTCACTGCAGCTTCCCCAGCCTGCTGAACCTTCTGATGAATGTTATGTTCCTTCCTTCCAGAAAAGCAGCACAACACACACATTATTATATAGGTCAGCAAGAGAAAAAAATTTGTAATGTTATTATTGTAATGTTAGCTGAAAAAATTTTGTAATATTTAGCTGAAAAAAAAAATGGTGGTTATAAATTTATTCTTGAAATGGAATGACTCTTCTCTGGGCAGCAAAACCTATGACCTCAAGGTAGAATGTTTCCTGTAACTTCAGAGGGGATTTCTGACAAAGAGTGAGGATGAGGTTGATATGACACAGGAGTATTGGGAGAAACCTGATGGGGCTTTGTGGGCATCTGGGATGGCACTTTCCCATTGAGAATGAGTGGAAGAGAATATTTGTATAGATTTTTCTCAGTGGGAGGTGGATGTGCAGAGCTGTCCAAGGGAAGGGAAGAAGCAGCAGCGAGGCTGAAGGGCACAAGTTTCTTGTGGTTAACAAGAATGCAATACAACTTTTAAAGGATTTTGCTAGAATAACATGGAGGTTTTGGGCTCTACCCTGACCTAAAGTAACAAAGGACTCATATATATTTTTCCTGAGCTGTGCTGCTCCAGCCCACAGGCATTCTTGGCTTAAGTGGACGATGGATCCTCCTTGCACTGATGTCTCTTGGAGCAGCTGGAGCCACTCTTACCTCCCCTCACCCTCGGGGACTCCCACCTGCCTCTTCCTCTTCCTCCCTCTTTTACAAGTTACATTCCTTGCATCCAGTCTGAATTCTGTGCCACAGGTTGGGACAGAGGCTGAATAATTTACTCAAAGTCATGATAAGGAACAAGAAAAGCATTTCCAAACACATTTCTTTATCTCTTGAGGGATTATTTATGGTAGGAGTGTCTGTTCTGGACACTCTCCTGCCGCCTGAAGAACGATCTGACTTTTTATTTTGCTTCATATATTGAGAGCTACAATATGTACTGGAAAAATCAAACATACTTTAGAAGACGAATAGTCACAGCTGGGGATAAGGAATATAAATAGGATGACATCAAATGAAAAGAACTGATGATCCAACAAGGCTTCTATAGATCGTGTTGCCTAATGTCAGGAGAATTGCAGATTAGTCTTGCTGCTCTTTATGAGTAAGCCTATTTATCAACTTTCTGGGAAAATCTAATTTAAGGTGGCACATTTTCCTTAGTTCTGCCACACTTCAAAGCTTAAAGTGTAGAGGTTGGTCAGCCTTTCTGCCCTGGCTGTAATCGGTGTGTGAGATTCCCATTCAGGCCTTTCTCTAGGTTCTCTCTACTCCTGGCTGACTCTGATAATGTAATTTTGGTTTGCTTGATTAGTAAAAAAACTAGGAAGCCTTAGCTTTTAACAACTTTATCCAATTCAGACTTAATGTTCAGAGAAAAAGAGCTATTTAAATTGCAAATGTTCTTTATAAGAAGCTGGGTTTCTGCAAAGTATGACTTAGTCATGCCACAGAGAAAGAAGATGACAAGCCCTGGAAAAAAACCACATTTGGGCAAGGTGGATCCAGGCTGGGGCTCTGCTGTTTTTCCTGAGTAACCTACAGAAAGAAAAACTATTTTTATGACAGGATATAACAAGAAATGTGGATTTTGCAACTCTGGAGGAAACACGCAGGAATATAAAATTTTGTAGTTTTGCTACCATGCACTACATTTTTAACACCATGCTTTATATCCGAGTCACTAAAAGGATTTGTGTACATTTGTATTCGCTCTTTAAAAGCTAAATAGAGCTCAGGCAAGTAAAACAAGCTGTTTGATATTATGTTCTTTTCTCCCCCTTTCACTTGATGTGAGAATACCTTAGCATCTAATGTCACATTAGTTTTATATATGCAAATACTTTCAAGCCAGAACATGTAGCACAAACATATTTTATCAGCTATTACCACTAAGGTTTTTACATATATGAATTAAAAAGGCTCTGTGTTTAGGAAATTTGAAGTAATTTTTTCTCCTTTAGGGTTATCTGAATTTGTGGGAAGTCCTCTATTCTCACATCAGAAACCATTTAACTGTCCATTGGTTAAGAATTTCTTTATTACATTGGAAATCTGGGAAACTTCCTTATGTTTGTAAGCAGTGATGTGCAAGATAAAACAGAAGGATAACACAGTATCTGATTGTAATTTAAATGTGATAAAATCAGTTGTGCAGCAGTTTTCACTAGTATATCCTCACAGGCATTTTTCTTGGGCATTTCAAAATGCTGTTATCCTTACAGGAAGGTTTAGGATAAATCTGTGTAACTCCTGTGCACGACATTTTGAAAAGACCAGAACTGTGAATATCACACCTGATTGCTTTTAAGCCAAAAGCTTTCATGTGCAGAAAATAATGTTTCAATTAAAAAATAAAAAAAGAAAAGAGGGAGAGAGGAGGAGGAGGTCATTTGATATTACTACACTGCATTCAGAATGGTGTACAGGAAAAGAAAATGAGAGCAATTTCAATGGGCTGCTGACTCAGAGCTGAATACACTTCAGCTTTTGCATGGCCTGTTCAAAAGATTGATAAGCCACAATATTGGCATCAAATTCTTGTATCAATTTGCTGAACTTGGTGGTCTCAGTCTCTTGTTTTTTTTCAATTTTGCTACTGCTGATTGCTGAATTCCTGGATTTATTCTCTTGTTCCCACTTCAACTTTTTCATCACGTGGGGTCTGAAATCTGCAAGTCTCTCTCTATTAGAATTTCAGCTGGGGAGATTGTAGGATCCTGTGTAGGATTAAAATTACAAATAGCAGGTGGAAAGAATTTCTTCACATGAGTGTAGTGATTTTGCTTTGTGTTTTTCCACGTGAGCTGTATTTGATTTACAA
The DNA here is from genome assembly GCA_013400515.1 of Erpornis zantholeuca. NCBI lineage: Eukaryota > Metazoa > Chordata > Aves > Passeriformes > Timaliidae > Erpornis > Erpornis zantholeuca. Next base: position 746,160 of record VZTN01006706.1, on the reverse strand, counting down.
TTAAAAGTATATATATGTGCTTGTAAGATTAGTGACATTTTAATTTTTAATGTTGCATACACGGTCTGACATCTCTTGGGATTCACAGGAAATCCTTTCTCCTTGCATAAAACCAACAAGATGCATTTATCCTAGAATTGCCCTTGAAATAGACACTTCTTCTAGTAATATTTAGAATAATTTCTCCCTAATGACATCTCTGTTGTGGTGCTATGCTCAATCGTTGAATCCTGAAGTGCAGATTTGGGTTTTTTCTGCTTATGCTTGGATTTCTTTACAGAACCATTAAGAAAAAAAAAAACATTTGCCCAGTGAAGATTCACCATGTAGGGATGGATTTGCCTGCTGGATAAAGAACATTCTTCTTCTGGGGATGACCTCCTTGTGCAGAATGATAGTTTTATCCTTCTCTACATCATTATGTTTGCTGTACAAAAATCCTGCTGTGCTACATCATAATAACATGTAATCTTCTTGCTCAGTTTAGCTGAGATTTAAGGAGCTGCTGCTCATGGAAGCAGTTTTCTTAAGTCTGATCTATAATTTACCAGAATCAACCAGGCAAAAGAGCAAGAGGCTTTAGAAGAGGGATACAGCCCTTAAAACTCTAAAATGAAGATTAGTTTAAAGTTTTACAATCCGGCGCAGAACCATCTGGCAAATCTCGTGTCAGGCTTTGTTAAACCTCTGAGCATTCCTGGAGTGCTGCACCCCTCACCCTGCCTTTGTCTTCCCTTCCTGTGCCCCCTGCCCTGCCCCAGCTCTGCTCAGAGATGTGTTGGAGCAAAAGAGGGAAATCAGTGAGCCCAGGGCTGATTTCCCTGCAGGAACAGGGCAAGAGCTGTGGGAGTGCTGCCCCTCTGGAAATCACACCCGCGTGCACTGGGCGATGTCTTGCCTCTCTGAAGAGGCACTTGCAAGGTAAAAGCTCCTTGTTGGCAGCACCATCAGAGACTTGCTGGTTTAATTTGTGGCTCTGGAGTCCAAGGAATCGCTGGGAGGATGCAGAGCCACATCACAGGGCGTACTGGTACTTTCAGAGATGGAGCTGCTGTTGTTAGAGTCAAAAAAAAAACCAGAGCAGAAGTTGTTAGTGGTGATTCCAGGTTGCTGGTTACTGATTGCTCCCATCAGTCCTAACATATCAGGGCTCTAGACTTGTGGGTTCCTCACTGAGATCTCCACAAGGGGATTTTTATCTGTGTATTTTTATGTATTTCTGTCCTTTGGCAAAACCTTTGTTTCTCGAACACAGAGCAAAAATCTTCCCTTAGGAATCCTTAAGGACATCTTCATTTCAGCTGTCCTATGGTTTTCCTTATATTTAAATACATAAACCTTGGAAACTCAGAACAGAGTAATTTGTTTTAGCAATCTGTTACATAAACTTATACTATTGTCACTAAAATTAACCCTTCTGTTCAGCTTTCACATGAAGGATCTTGGGAGGCTGAAGGGGAGGACTGCAGGAATCCAATTACCTGAAATCAACTTAGAGCCAAGAGGGAGGCATTGTTAATGGAGATAATCTCCTCCTTAGGCTTACAGGGTTGCTCTGTCTCAGTGCAAAGCCATTCTGCCTGGACAGTAAAATCAGTATACCTGATTTCCTGATTAAAACGTGGGATAGAAAAATAGTAAAGTGAGCACTTCCTGTCTAAAAATGTAGCTTTTGGCAGACAGGAGTGGCCCCAAATAGATAAATATTTGCAATCCCAACTATATTTTCAATGTAGCATAGTTGATATACAACTTACCAAATGTCTTTTGCTGTTTGTTTCCTAAATTTCACTTCATGCTATATAAGGTTTCAGCTTGAAAGATTGTTTCATAAAGTAGTTTTGTTTTTTTTCCTGTCCTGTGAAGTGCAGGAGTGAGACACTTGGACTCAGACAATTTTAATGCTGCTGTAGCAGTTTCCTAAGGCACCAGAGAAAAGTGCATGGCATTATCTTGGAATTTCAGTCTGCTTTTGCCCCTCACAGTAGTCAATAACCATTAGAATTATGGTGCTAGTATCTGCCTAGATAATTCTAGGGCTTTTCCAGAAATCAGAATAGGTAAACCAAAGTCGTTGTGTTGTAACTTTATATTTCTCCTTTTTAACTCTAATTAAAGTCCAGATTTGCTTTGAAGAAAAGCAAAAACTTGTCAATAGAGAAGCAGAAAGGAATGGAGGTACCATCAATCCAGCTGAACAAATCCAGTTTAGTGCTAGAATAAAAACTGATCAGTTTGAATTACCTCAGATGCACCAAAGATCTTCTGTCATGTTTCAGAGTGAGGACTACTCTGAAGCATCCAGATCCAGCATTCCATTAAAGACAAAAATGATATCTGACTTAAAACACTGACTTTTGTGACCTTTAAAATCTTTAAAATCTGTTTTACGGTTCATTTTCTCTGGTAGGTTTTGGAAGCCTGGATATTACCTGTCAAGTTGTCACAAGTAATTATATGTTTGTTAACTTATTGCTCCTAATGAACAACAGGAAATATTCATGATGAATTTCATTTTCCCCTAAGAAAAATATATTTGATAACTGCTTTGATTAAATATTAAAGCTTTATTTTGCTGTTACAACCAGACAGAAAATTCCAAATATCAGCAAAGTATTTTGTGCACAATCTCTTTACCACCTGGTTATTATGCTGGACTTTATTGATTGCTAACACCATTGATCAGGGCAATTTCTAGGTGGTCAGGTGGAAGACTGATGGGACTGGCTGCATGATGGCTCAGCAAACCAAAACTTCTTTTTCATATTGAAAATACCTGAAAATTTGACTTGAGGTAGGCAGACAGGACTGCCTGGCCTTGGGGAACAGTTGAAATTATTGCATTTCCCAGTGGACAAAAGAGGTCCCTGAGATAAAGGAAACATTTGCAGCCAGCAGCATTTTATGTGGGTCCTTGTCTTTTATTTTTTGCCTCTCTCGATGCCTGTGCCCCAGCAGGGACACAGAGTTTCAGGTGAGGATTTAGAGCAAAATCTGTCTCACTCAATTCCTGCAGAGTGGGAGATCTCAGAAGTTGGATCAGGAGCAGGATCAGTTTTCCAGGTACTCCCTGTGCTCGTGGAACAGCAACTCCCTGGCTGCTGCAGCAGTGACAGGAGCTTCGTCAGACATGGACAAAAACTCATTTATTCCACAAGTCAGGTTTGCCTGCTGGAGAAATTGTAATCAGTGCTTGTACAAGGGCTGAGGGAGCTCTAATGGCACTGCTGGAACCATCCTGTGACGTCCAGGTTGAAATCATTCCATCTTTATCTCGTTATGAGTGTGCTTTCCTTCTATGTGTGAAACGTAAACGTTGAATTGAGGAAGTGGAGGGAGCATAAACAAAAGACTGTGGGTGCAGTGTATTGTTCCTTCAGAGCTGCAGAAGGCTGTAGGAGCAAGTAAAACGAGGGGAAAAGGTCTTCCAAAAACTTCCCAGATTTAGTAAGAGCTTCTCTATCTGTGCTGGAAGGAAGAAGCTCCTGGGAGGATTGTCTCTCATTACCACGTCCTTCCTCATAGCAGAGGAAAGGGAACTTGTGGATAAGTGCTGCTGGTGTGATCCATTAGCAGCGTGTGTGTGAACTCCAGAGGGCTGGGTAAGGAACTCTGTACTCCAGGTGCAGCTGCTGTAGCAGGAGGTAGTCCAGAGCAGGTTTCACACGTGGGGAGGTGCAGCTGCTGGGCTGGAGCTGCAGAGGATTTGCCTCTCGTCCCTGCTCAGGCGCTGGGTCGGTGGCAGCTCATGTGGAATGTGATCATCCCAATACCCTCCCAGCTTCTCCCTGCCAAACCAGATCTCTGTGTGTAGGGCCTTTCATTTCTGGAGGGCTGGAACAGCACTGGAAGATTGCAGGGAGAGCCTCAAAGGTGTTTTTCCTGTAGGGATAGAGGAGCTGCTGCTTGGTTTTGTCTCCTTCCCTGTGCTCCGGGAGCAGCCTGCTGACTGAGCAGCACTCACCCTGTGTCCATGAGATGAGTTTCCCAGGGCCTTGCCAACAAAAACTCAGGGTTTATTGATTTTTGATCAGAAATCAGAAGGCTTTTATTTATAGATTTGATATATAGATAGATATTGATAAAAAGGAAAGAGAAATAGAGAGAGATATCAAGATCTCTCCAGCCTGGTTTGGCTGCAGGAATCCTCTGTGTCTGTGTGAACACACAGTCCTTGTGTGTGTACAGCATAAACTATGTACACACAGCCCAAAATAGAAACTCTCTTTGGCCAAGGAGAGCACACTTTCAAAACAAATGAAATATTTACATTTTTCTCAACCTGAGAACAATTCTGAAGGACCTGGTGCTGCAAGAACTGGTGAGGCATAAACTGCCTAAAAGAAATCTTTTTCTGGGTTACCAACAACTCTGCCATCTGCACTATTTTCTCTCTTTCTCTGTGTTGTCCCTATTTCCTGATGTTTATCTCCAGAGTGGGGTGAGAGGGTCTCCTCAGGGTAGGGGGAACTTTAGGAAGGCAATGGGGCTAGTCTATAGAAAATTCAGCATTAAGTTCTTTGAGACTTCATTAAGCCATATCTGAGATTTAGAACATGGTTTCCAGTGTTACTCAAACAGTTTGTGTTATTTCACCTAAATGTACTTTTGCCTCCTTTTTTCTTCATATAATCACACCCTTGTTTGTTCATTTTTCTCTTTGCTTTCTGAGTGGACAAATGTTGTATAAAAAACTGGGGTGAAATGCCAAGAAAAACTATTTCTCAATAAATAGGGTGATTTTTAGCGTTGGTTCCTGGCAGGCTACCCCGTGTGGAATTATTATGGTATCTTAGCACCACAATTGATATGTTTAATAATTTTTCATTGTGTGTTTGGGTCCCTTTGATGGCTGATGATTAAAGCAAGATTACAAGGTAGAATGCATTTGCTTTTGAACACATGTAAAACACAACCTTCCCTTTCCAGATGCATTCATTTTAACTCTGTTTAGCATTCACTAAAATCTGTGGTTATTTCTTTTTTCCTTTGAAATCCACTTATTGTTCTATTTCAAGAATGTATCATATTCCATTGCTACCCCAAAAAATAAGATAACAAAAAATGGTAGAAATTGTTGCCTGTAATCTATTATTACAAGCAATCCAAACTGCCAAAACACAATTGCCATTTAATAAGGTGTTTTTGTGAAAGAAACCCTGTGAATGCTCCATGCTAACTGAAATTGCCCACAAATTCTGTATTTGAAAAAAAAAAAAAAAGCTTCCTTTTAAACAACTGTAGTTTGTTGTAAGTGACAGAAAATCCAATGACATCTCTCTCCTTTTCTCTGTCAGTCCTTGCAGTCTCCATGGGCATTTAGATCACTCTGATGTGAGACCTGGATAATATGATATTTGTATTAGATATTGTCAAAGGCAGTGCTCAGAGGGTAGGACACTAGATTTGTATTTCAGGAGGAGGAAAATCCTGGTACTACTTAAAAGTATTTCTGCAGAGGATCTCTTTTATTCTTGGGAATGCCACTGTTTCTGTTTTGTGACAGAACAAAAATTCAGGGAGAAAGAAAATATGAGACTTCTGTCCTTTGCAGCAGTGTGTAAAATTCCCTCACTGGAAACACATGTGAGAAAAATTAAAAGGAGCCACAATCCTATTCAATGCTCAGTCCCAGTGACCAAAAATCTTACACATTTATTATTGAAGCAGGGCAATTGCAGATGTTAACAAGTAATTTCAGGATGTTTTGGTATTGTGATAAAACAAAGTGTGAAGGGTCAGAAGTCTTCTTCTTTGGAGACCAGTTTAATGTATTTGATTTTATGGACTTTTCATTTGGGGTGGTCGTTCTTAAACCATTCCAAGGAGTGGGAAGTCAAGGAGACAGAAAACCTTTAACTGCTCAATGTTCTCCAGCTCTGAAGAGCATTAAGGAAAGACAAGGACTCTCATCTGAAAACATGGCTCCACATCCAAATAAAGCAGCCTTTGAAAGTGTTTTCCATAAAATTCCTTTTGATTCATCTATTTAAGTTGCATTGAGCATAACACAGTCAGGGCAGGACACGGCAGAGAAACCAGAGCTGAGTTCCCTCTGAATTTCTGCTCCTGAACCTTACTCTGGTGCCAAATAATTTCATATTTTTGTCTGAATTTTTTTACCTGGGCACACAGATGAAGGTGTGTACACCCACACCTTGAAAGATAGAGCAACTCTATAAAGTTACTTGGCTGGGGAAAAAAAAAAATTACCTAAAACCTACTCCAAATATGTGTAGTCCTGACCCGTTGATGTTATTGTATGGATTTTGTACCTGCTTAATTCCCTTAAAGGAAATTAATGCTCAGTGCTGACTGAACATAATCACTGACACATGTTTTCTCTCCTAAAAGCACACAAAAGAAGTGGGAAGGCCACAAACTCCTTTGAAAGAAACGACCTTGGAGCCCTGGACTCAGCCACAGGTAGGCTGGAACAACTTTTCTGGTAACTTGTTTTCTGTCATGGTGGTTTCTGTAAGTATTTAATGGAAATAATCTGCAAATAAATGTTGCAACAGGTTGTCAGTGGTTCTTCTTTCTATGTCCAAATGATTTGTTTTGTTTTTTGGCTTCCCAGACTATTGGTGGTGCCCTTTGGGTTGAAGTCTGAGCTTCTTTCTGAGCGAGAAATGCCAGCATTATCTTGCCTTCAGCTTGTGCTTCATAAGGGCTTAAAAATTTTGCAGAACTCGACAAAACAAAACTACTTTGGAGGCTTTATTGGTGTGTCAATAAAATGTGAGCATCTGGTGTAGAAATGAAGTGGTGGAAGTTTGTTATTTTGAGAGGAAAGTTTGAGAGATCAACCTTTTGCTTCTTGAGGATTTAACCAAGAATGAAGCAATAGTTAATCATGCAGAAAGGGATAAAGAAATGTGGATATTAATATGAAATCTTTCTTGACACAGAGTGGGTTTGAATGTTTTGGTCTTTGTATTTAGTTGAGCAAATTGTTTATCATAATTTTTTTATGTGCAAGAGTTCAGAGCCATTCTTGCTGTTTCCTGTGTATCAGGGTAGTGTACTGCACGTGGAATACATGTGGGTTTAGAGGTGATGTGAGGGAACAAAAGAAGGAGGGGAAATATGAAATCCTAGAAGTTAGGTTGGTTCTGGAGGCCTCTTTACTCCTGAAGCTTGTGGCAAATAAGCACAGGAATTTAGAAGTAGAAATGAAAAAAACCATCACACCTCTGCTCCTGCTACTTCTGTTCAAGCTTGAGTGCATTTTCCTTTATTAGGTGCAATGTGCAGGCTTCCATGGGACAATCTGTAGAGCTGATTAAAACAGAGAAGCTCTCAAGTGACAAATTCTTCCCTGCAGTCACAGACATGCTTGGTGCTTATGTCTGTGCATGCACAGAGGAGGTGGCTACCTGCAAATATTCAAGCCTGGTGGTGTAGGGAAGTCCCCCAGCTCCTGCTGCTCTCCAAACCCCAGGATTTTCTCCCTCTCCCAAATAAAAGGTGCAGTGTGTGTGTCCTGTGTCCAGCCCCTGCATGGCCAAACCTCCCAAATCCTCCATGCAGGCAGCTGCTAATCACCATAGTTAAGCCTCATCGATCCCAGTGTGCAATCAATGATGTTTATGTGCAGTCCTGCAGGGGCTTGCTGTGCTCCTCAGCCACCAGCCCACGTTAACTCTTCACGTGGAGGATCAAACTGGAGGGCAGAGTCCTGTTCCAGCAGTCCTGTGCAGCTGGAGGGGCATTGAGGGAGGGCTGATGGGCTCCTCCTGCCTCCTCACCTACAGCTTGGAGGCTGGGGCTGGGTTTGGGTTCTTGGCACAGGGGAGAGAATTCCAAGCTGAGTGAGGGATTGCTGAAGTGGCTTGGTCCCGTGATTGTCACTTAGTTGGGCACTGGTGTGTGAACGTGGCTGACAGAGGTGGGTTTTGCAGCCACTTTTCCTTGGTGGTTTGTGTGGCTGCTGCCAGCAGTCCTGTCAAAGACATGTTGTGTTGCCCTGTCCCAGTGCTGATGGGCACACAGACCATCACCACATTGTTTGATTGCTTCTGAAAGCTGCATTTGCCTCAGCTTTACTTAATAGCCACAAAGATTTAAATTCGTAAAATATTTTTGTCATTCCTATTTATTTTTGATTTTTTAAAAGTCTGTTTTCTAAAACAAATACATACAAAGAATCTCCCACTAATATGCTTTTTTTTTTATTTCTTGAAGAGAAGAAATGTAATCAAAAAAATCAGAAACTGATGGAACCATTATTGTAGCAGAAAATTAAATTAGTTGTTAATTCTTTCATGGATGTAATTCTGGCCACTGCAAATCCCTCCTTAGGTATTTTGTGTAAAGTGAGTAAAAATTCATGGCATGGATAAAAGCTTTGTCTATTTTATGAGCAACAGGCAAATGATCCAAATGGTGCTCATAAAGCAAATGGTTCCCAACTCTAAAAGGAGGAGAAATGTATTTAAAAACTGCTGGAATGAACCCTGAGTAAAGCCAATTCCTCTGTACAAAAAGGTGTTATCTCCATGAAAGTTTTCTGAATCCCCCACGCCGCACACAAGGGAGGGACTCGCTACTTCTGTCCACTTTATAATGCCAATAAAAAATCCCCGTGTGTGCTTGGGCTGCTCAGAGCTGAGAGCTGCTGTGGGACATGCTCTGTCAGCAGAGAGGGAGTGCAACAGCCCAGAGCAGGGTTTGTGTGCAGGGCCAGAGGGGCAGCGGAGCAGAAACAGCCACATCTGGCCCCAATACCAGGAGGGGAGAAGCTGGTGCCCATTATCAGCAGGGCAATTTCACACCGAGGTTACAGCCTGGGCAAAGGAGGAACGGAGCTTTGTGTGCCCAGGAGGGAGGGATTTGGGCTGCCACTCGCCTTCTTTTCTCAAGGTTTGATCTTGGAAGCAGCCAGGTTGCTGGGAATTCTGAAACAGCTCTGCCGTTAAAGAAAGAAGAGCTGTGATGCTTTGTCAGGCTCGTTTCTTCTTCTGTGTGGTGGGGGCTTTGTTCTTGGTTTTACAGTTCTGGTTTTTAGGGGTTTTTGGCTGTGGTTTAATAAGTTCACAGAGAAGAGTGGCATTGGCATTGTGGGAATTCTCTTTTTCATGGCCGTGCCTTTTAACTTGTAGTTTTCTGCATCTTTTCCTGTGAACTCACTGAATGGGACCTGATGTTACTGCCTGGAAAATAAAGTACGAGAGACTAGTTCTGATAAATTTGGGACAAGACCTTTGCAGATAAGGAACATGTGTGGGAGTAGTTGCCCAAATAGACTTGTCATTGGTTTACAAGCTTTATTTAAATGCTAAATACCATGTATTCCTGTGGTTATGTTTTTTGCTGCTTTGCCTGATTAAACATTTAGCTGATAAACCCTGTCAAGGCTGTTCAGAGCTACTGCAGTTAAGATTATATATTTATAGTTTCTATGTTTACAGTCCATTATAAACAGGACAATTTAAAACCAAAGTAAGCTGCGATTATTTAAATTTTTGAGGTTGCTGGTGCTGAATTTTGTGTGGCAGTGGCATGAAACAATATTGATAAGAATCAGAAACAAATAGTTTCTTCCAGACTTTGGCCAGGAGGGGGTTGGTGTCTCCTCCCAGGTAACAACTGACTGAGGAGAGGAAGGTTTGCCAAGGCTTAGAGGAGATGGCAGGAGAAAAGTTCTTCACTGGAAACACTGGGAACTCTGCCCAGGGAGATCATGGAATGGTGATGTTGTTGGAAAGGTGTGTGTGGATGTGGCACCTGGGGACACAGTGCAGTGGTGACCCCAGCAGTGCTGGGCTGGTGGTTGGGCACAGTGATCTCAGAGGGCTTCTCCCACCTCAGCAACTCCAGTTCTGTCATCACTGGGAAGATGAACCTAGAAAGAGACAATAGGGATTTACCACAATAAGAAAAGGATTAAGTTTAAACTGCAGTAGTGGCAAACAGTGAGGTTTGTCAGCATGACAGGTACAACAGAACTCCCACTCTTTATTTGCAGAATATTCAGAATATTTCTGACTTGTGGCTTTTTTTTCTTTTTTTCTTTTTTTTTTGTGACTCCTACATCATTGTCTGTAATATGTCTCCCTGAAATACTTCATACAAGTGGTTCCTGGAGGAGTTCAACATGACAAAATGTGAGAAGGTGGTGTTAGTGCTGTAGCTTTTTATTTGTTTATTAATTGTAAGAACTCCAAGTGCTTTTAGTCACTGAAGATAATGGCTAAAAAGCCAGGATACAGCTGCATTAATCTTCCTGGCCTAAATGTAGCATAATTACTTTAATGAACACATTAATTTATCCCCTCTCACCATGCTCTTCCTCCTTCACTTCTCGCTCTGTCAGTGGAAACTGAGACAATGATGAGCCTCTCCTCAGAGTTCTCTGGGAGGGTTGGGTGTCTGAGGACAATGATTTGCACACTCATGTGTGTTGAAATCAGCCCCATCTCACACCCACAGGGTTTATTACTATCTGGTGTAAGAGTGGGACATCCCACAGCACTGAGCACCACCAGCAGGAGCAATAAAACACAGGCCAAGTGCAACCTTTAGTCTCTCAAAAGCAGAAGAGGATTCTTCTGAACCTATAAACCTATATTTGTATTTTCTCTTTATTTGTGTGCAGAGCACGGTCCATTTATTTCTTTTTTTTTTTTT
>VZTN01006706.1:590400-735503 GCA_013400515.1 Erpornis zantholeuca | reverse complement strand
TTTTTTTTTTTTTTTAGCAAAATTATTTTTTCTGGAAAGGCAAAAGTACTCAGACTCCAATCTAATTACAAATGATAGAGTGTAGGGGCTTTTCTTTTTTGCTCAATTTTAAAGAATCACTTTATAATCTTGGAACAGTGGATAACAACATCACTAATCCAATATTTTAGCAGTAAATACGTTTGATGATGGGAATTGCTGCACTAATCTTATATCCCTCCACAGTATAGTTAAGAAATCCACAGGGGGTTTCACTAATCAGTTTTTGTAAAGTAAATCAAGTCACATAATTCTCATTCCCTCTGAATGCCCAGCGATGCAGGCAGAGCCATGTGCTGCACTTTTTGTGCTTTCCATGGGTTCTGAGCCCTAATCTGCAGCCAGGCTCTCCCCTGAGTGTTTCTGGAGAGAAAAGGCTCCCAGCACCCTCTGACAGAGATGTCTTATTAGGGGAGCTGGCAATTCACCTTGTTCCCCTCACCTGCTGTGCTGGGAAGGGTTGGAGCCACTCCACCTCCTGCTCACGGGCAAAGAGCTGCCAATAATAAATAGAAATAAATATAATCCAGCCATGTTTGCTCCCCTACTTCTGATGCATATGCTTGAAGGTGCTTATTTAGGCACTAATTTTACTGACAAGTGAGATATGTTACAATATGGCTTGTGGTTTGATCTTGGCTTTAAAAACATTCAAAACTAAAATAGGTTGTTGGTTTTGGTTGGTTTTTTGTTTTTATTTTTTTAAATTATAAAAAGAGTGTTTTAAATTCAGAATAAATATTAGCAATTTTGGTTAAATATTTTAAGAGAAGCAATCAATAAGAATTCTGCACGTATTTTGTTCCTGCAGTTCGTGGGTATTGAATTATTGTTCATGAAGTCCTGGTGTGCTCTTAAGTCCTGTGTTTGCTTAAGTCACAGCTTGAGCCTTTAGGACTCAAAACCAGTCAAAGTCAGAATGAAAACAAAGCTTTATTCCTGGTTTTGGTGTCTTCAACACAAACTAGCCACTTAAACAGATTTATGGAGTCTATTCACACCCAGATTATATTCAGTATTTAGAATCTGTGTGCTCAAAATATTCCCATTTTATTTGGTGCCTTAATAAATTCAAGTATTCCTTGAATATATTTCTTGTTTAATGGAACTTCCATTGTAAACCTGACTGCTAACACAAAAGTCTTGGTACATTAAAGAAAACCCAAACCAGTAATAAAAAACCAGATCAGAGTAGAAGGTGTGGGGATTCCAAATGCAATTAGAATTGCCTACATAAATATCTGAACTGATTTTGGGCACTCCAGGCTTAAAACCTAATACTTTATCTCTTCAAATAGAGGCCTCACAATCTTGAAGCCAACTGGAAGCAGGCAGTGGTTTTTGTCTGATTTTGAGTATCTGCAGGAAAGAAATAACATTTCATTAATAAACTGAAGAGGAAAAAAACCACAAGAATCATTCCTGAGCTTCTGGACAATCAATGTATCCAGAGATCAGGGTGCAGTGCTGGCAGGTAACTGAGTGGAAAGGGGCAGTCACAATTTCTCTGTTGATATTTCTCCCTGGTTCCAGTTCATATGGAATAGAACACCACCAACTCACCACATGTAAACCAGTACATCAGCCTGGAGTAGGCCACTGGGAGTATTCAACTGTGAAATAAAAAAGTAATTGCAAGATGTTTGCAAATAAAATCGTAATTCTAATTAAATCAAGACTTACTCTGCAGTGGAGCAGGGTTGCTGAGGTTACCTGGCCAACAGGAAGAGCTCTATTTGTATTAATCTAGTAGGATTTCAGACAGACTTTACAAATATATAAAATGTTTTTTTTCAAGATCCACTTTTGCCATAGCTCATGGGCACTGGAGGTTAGCTGCTGATGGAGCTGAAAAGTCACTCAGAGAAAATAAGGACAAACAGAAGCAGGCTCTCAGAGCTGTGAGCACTGAATTTGCTATTGATTTCAGCAGGGGAGACTATTACAAAAGCAGAGAAGAATTCCCACTTCATTTAAGTTTATCTGTCTGTTTTGCAGACCAGCTCATGATTCTATGATAAAAAACCTCTCCATTTGAGCCAATATAGAGTTCTCTCACGAGTTAATTAAAAGCAGTGAGGCCTCCCCAGGCAGTTCCCATGGTGTGCTTGGTCCAGCAGCTCTGGGGATGCATCTCCCAGGGTAGGAGCTCATCATGCTCATCTCTGTCACACTGCTCCACGAGCTCTCATGGCCCAAAACTGCTCCATGGAAAATTAGCCCATGGCTGATGCCTTGAATGGCTCCCTAGAAACAGAGAGCAGACAGGAATAAAGGAATCTAGGAGGGATTGATTGGAAAGGCCTTCAGAGGTACACTCTGGGCTCCAGAGGCTCCTGCCTCAGTGCATCCCAACATGGACAAGGCCAGCTCCCGAGTTCTTCCCACTTGGATCTCAGCATCAATTCCCCAAGCAGAAGCCAGGCAAGGATGGAATTTGCCCAAGCTTGCCCCCCTGTCGCCAAGATTGTGGTTTGCAGTTGTTGGGCCTAGGAGGGTCTGGGTGTCCTTGGAGAGCTGGAGAGGCTTTGTTGTGTGTGTGTGAGCATGAGAGAACAGCACTGAACGAGCTCCAGGGAACTGCAGAGTGACACTGAGCAGGGCAGGGCTGGAAAAATACAAAAATTAAAGCCTAGGGCTTTGGGTCCTCACTACCTTGAAATATTTAAATGGTTTCTAAGTCATTTCCCTTGCAGAATATCTTTTCCTTTTTTGCCCACCATGGCACCAGTGTTGTCTGCCTAATTTCTTTGGCTTGCACTGTTAAATCTTTTCTTTCCTCTTGCTTCTGACATGTCAGTGTTGTTGTTACAGACTCTAACAGCAGTGTAGAGAGGAAAGAATTGGTAGGAGGAGCAGGGAGCTCAGCTGTAGAGCCTCACCTGGACACTCATCCTAGTGTGAATGGAAAGGGGTAACCCAAAAAGCTGTCAGCATGCTTTGGGCTGGGGCTGCAGGAGGGAGCTGTGCTGCTCAGCACAGGCAGGGCATTTATTCTCCTTTTCCTCATGCTGAGTTGGAGGAGATGAGCACTCAGCAGTGAAACAGCCAACGACATTGTTTAAAAAGGGCAGGGAGACAGCTACTCCTTCATCCTGGGAGGTGCACGAAGCCCTGCCAGTGTCAGAGTAAATCACAGGGGCCTGCTTTCAGAAAATGTAGATGAGATCTGTGAGGTGCTCAGTTATCCATGGGGGTGCTCAGAATGGCTTTTCTCCCCACAGTGTTTCCCTGCCATCACCCACTTCTGGCGAGGGAGCAGAGACGTCCTCGTTATTTAGGAGGAAGCTCTGAGTATCAAAATCATTAAGTTGCATTGGACTGTAACTTCCTTGCGCTGAGCTGTGCTCAACACGCATAAATTTTGAAGTGGAAAACATAAATGAGCTGTGATTCATTGAGGTGTCCATTTTCCAGTGTCCACTTGGCTGTCCCTGGCAGTTTCTGCAAGGGGAACAGATCCATCCTCCTCGCTGCTCTGCCAGCCTAGGGATTTATGCATCTGGGAGTGAGAGGAGCAGCCTGAAGAGCCTTTGGAAAGCATGAACATAATAAAATCTCTCTGGTGCTGTGTTTTAAATCTTAAAAATGGCATTGGCTTCTGCGTGGACCCTTGCACAGAGAGAGTTTGAGGGTAAACTTTTGGAAGTTTTCCGTTTTCAACTCTGTTGATCTCCTGAGGTTTTCCTTCCCACATAATTTTTAGTAAATGTGTAACCATCTTTTCCATGTTTTCGTGGTGGTGGCGGTGTTTTTGTTTGGTTGGTTGGCTTTTTTGCAGTGTAAACTTTTCCAGTGTTTAACAAGAACATTATGTCTTAATTCCTGATGAATTAGCAACACAATTTTTTCTTTATGGATATCAAAGACAGCTGTAAATTCTTGTCCCAGGCGATAACACAAGTAGGCACTCAGTTCATGGTGTGAGCTCTCCACCTGCAGAGGTTCACCCCAGCTGTGGTTCTGTAACACTGAATATTTTACTAATGGTCACAAAGGATGAAGGCCAAAAACCAGTGCTGGGGGACAAATTATTCACCAGTGCCATTAGGGCCCGCAGTGCACACCCAAACTCTGTCTCATACATCTTCAGTGCTGAAAAGAGATTTTGACTGAATTTAGTTAACTGAAATGTGGTATTTCACCAGTCCATTAAGTTATATAATTATTGTTTTGTGTCTGCAGTGGAGATGGTGGCTCTGGGTTGCAGGGTCGCTCACCCTCTCAGGCAGCTCCTCATCTGCGAAATCAGTTGTTTTTCTTGAAAGATATTTTATAGTCTGATTAATTTTTTGGCTGAAAATTGTTGCATATAAAGCAGATATGCTCCAACTCAGTGCCCCAATTGCCTGTAAGGTAATGGGTATTATGGGCTCATTCAATCCCAAATGAGATTAACACCACTGCTCTCTCCATCTGCCTTTGAGAAAGAATCCAATAAATAACGAGGCGTATGAGGGGGGATTATCAGAGTCAGCATTTGCAGTGTCTTTTAATTCCTGCAAGGAGACAGGAACACTCTCAGAGGGTGCAGGTGCTGCTGTGCCCCTCAGGCTGCCTGTGTTGAGCCCTTTTAGCTCAGGGCAGCACTGCCCTTTCAGGTGGACACTGCTCACTCCTCAGGCTGTGCCTCACGAGTTCACTGGGCAGCAAAGCTGAATAGAGCTTCTTGCCTGTTGGAGTTCAGGAAAGCTGGGAAAATTTTCCTGTTGCTCAGAGGGGTCTGGGACCTCCCCCCTGACATCCCAGGGGGACACAGCCTTAGATCTGTGCCCCTGGAAAAAGCTCCCAACTCTTTTGGATGAACTGCAAGCATGGAGAGTGTGAGACAGATTGGAGTTAGTTTATCACAGGGTGGAAAATCAGAGTTTTGGGGTTTGTAGTGTGGAGGTGAATGGGGACAAACATGGAGGGTTCAGGGTGGTGGCCCTGGGTCTTTCCTTCTTCTCCTTCTCCTCCATTCCTGCTGTGCTGGTGGCACTGAGGGATTGCTAGGATAGATCTGAGGTAGAAGAAATGTGTGAACTAGGATTAATAGTTATTGGTACACTGCTGAAAATATCTTACATTGGAACTGTAATTTGGGTAAAAAGTCTTTAAAACATTCTGTGCTCAAGCTCTTGTGACCATCCTGCAGTGATTCTAGCAGTGCTAAGCTCAGGCAGGAGCAGCACAGAGAAATTGAGATAAGAACTTAATAAACAACACAAGAAACAGAAGCTGCACTTGTGACTCTTTCTTTCCTGGTATGGAGCTTGAAAAAAGAAGGAAAAACAGCCCTGCCAGGGGTGCCAGGCTTCTTCACTTGCCTAAGATTTTACTGGTTTTCTTACCTAAAAGGGATTTCAAAACAGAGAAGTAGTGAAAAATAAAAGGTGCTGTGGAGACTTTGCCTATTCTGACAGCTTTTGGTTGCAGATTGAGATGCTGAGCTGGGAATGTCAGAGTCCAGCCTGGCCATGAGGCTCCTGCCTGTGTCCCCTGATCTGCATCCAAATGTCTGTGCAGTGTGTAGGGACACAGGTGTGCCCTCTCCTAATTATTTCATTAAATGAAGTCTTCCTCCAGATCTCTTATTTTTTTTTTTTTTTTTTCCCTTTGTGCTGTCCCATTTCATATTTCTGCAAGGCAGGAGCAATTTCTGATTTTCAGGCCATAGGAGTTCAAGGCATCTCTGTCCCTCTGCCTGAGCCTGCCTCTGCTGCTGTCCAGCAGCACAAGTTTGTGTCACAGTTGGAGACAAATTACAGGGAGCCTCAAAAGGATGGTGGCCTGGACTCAAATGCCACTGAAATATGGATCCAGGCTGCATTCTGCCTGCTCAGAGCTGAAGGACACAGAAGAACACCAGAGTCTATGTGCTAACTCTATGCTTAAAATAGGGGTTTTTTATAACACAGTATTTGTATTTTCTTAGAAAATGAAATATCTTTTATTGGCAACTAACTCTGCCTTGAAGATGGAAGGGAGAGATTTTAGTGTATGTCATTCTTTCTATGGATGAACCTCTTGGTTTGGAAGGCTCCTACAACATTCTTCTGTGCTGTTATGAACACAAACTGAGTTCTGCTGGAATTTTAAAAAACTGGTTCTAATTGAGATGTTTATTAAGTTAAATTAGAGAACATTCCATTAGAAAAGGATGCTGGGCTCTGGACAGTAGATGCTGGTGCTGCAGATCAACACCTGTAGTTTTGAAAACGATCACCAAAATCTTCCATTTTGGCTTTGTTTTGCAATGCCTTTTTGCTTTCCCAAATACCACAATTAGTCCTTGTGCATTGTGCTGTATTTCTCACTCTAACAGATACTAGAAGTTTCCCAGACTCAGAAAAGAATTAATGTTGCAAACACTCTGACAGTGCTTGGTGTTTGTAGTAGAATTCATCATCCCTGAAAAGATGCATATTCTACTGCTTTGTTTGTAAATCCATAAATTTCCACAGTAGTTTGTAATGCCCTGGATTTCACCATATATCTGCAATACAGATGGTGTAAACTATGAACTGAGGCAGAAACTGCACTTTGTTTTACTTGTCATGCCCTCTCTTGGTGCTGCTGCTCTCCCTCAGGATTTTATTCTAAATTCCTCTTCACTCTTCAGCAAAGATTCACATTAAATACTCAAGTTGCCACCATTTGTGGAAACTTCCTCTGCCCACACTCAGTTATTGCCATGGACAAGATTAGGTCTAGATGCTTGTTTTTAACAGTTAGAGGTTTTCAGGGCACTGTCATCCTAATCTGAAGTACTATTACCAGACTAATTAATTATAAATTACCAAAGTATTTCCAATGTGGGGACATTTCTAATACTGGGTTGTTTATCTGTTAATATTTCATACTTACTTCTTCGCTCTCTGAATTCCTACAGTTATTTCCCTATAAGAAAACTTGATCTTTACAGTGATCCTCCGTCATGTACTTATTAAAATTTTCTCCTTCCACGTTTTATTTTGGGATATTAAGTATTATTTCACAGAATTAGTTAGGCTGGACAGGATCTGTGTGCTGACCAAGTCCAACAGGGGATTCTTACATGTGCTGATTTGATTTCCCTGTCGAGCAGCAGGAGGTGGTGGCACGAGGCAGTCAGGTCTCAGTGAGAGCAAGGCTCTTGGTGCTTTTGGATTCTGATTGTTTTTCTCTTTATCTGCTTTCATATCTGTGCCCAGCACATAGATCTTCATCTATTTAAGTAAAAGCGAGGATGCTTTATGATCTCTTTCATTCTGCCTATTTCAGGATTTACAAGTGTTGTGACTTGGAAACATCTGAACATTTGTTTTTTTGGGTTTTTTTTTTTTTGGTGAGGAGAAGCAGTGAGAGTGGGAGAGTTTTCTGGCTTTCTTTTTTTTTTCAGAACACAGCTAAAACACTCAGCTTCTGGGCTTGGCAGTTTTACAGCAACTTGATAAAATAAAAATAATCGTGCCATCACTATTTTATCTTCCTCCTTTCAGATGTGCTTCCTTCAGAATTGCTTCTCCCTTTCATACTCGTGGCGCTGTGCTCAGCGGCGTGGCAGGCTGCTCACAGGCTCTGCCAAGCTGAGGATTTGAGAGAAAGTAAACAACTCGCTTGGAAACAGGGATAGCAAGGCTTGTGTGGGCCCTAAGAAGCAGAGATATGCTGCTGTGTTATACAAGAGTTCACTTAATGGAAAAAATGCTGTTTTCCCCTTGGAAGGAAGGAGTCTCTCTTGCTGGCCATTGTGGAGTAAGCCAGCCGTGCCCAGCACTCTGTGCAGGCAGCTTCTCTGTCAAGTTTTTCACAGCACTCATCCTGATTGAGGGTAAAAAAAAAAGAAATTTTGGCCTTCAATTAGAAGATAAAACAATATTTGTAAGGAATAAAGCCAGGTGCTAGAACCACCTAGAGAGAGCTGATAGAAGGAGCTGGGAAGTACCCCTGGGAGCTCGAGATGGGCAGTAATTGAAGGAGTCTTTTCCTTCATGTAAAATAGTTTTTCCTCACATATTCCTCAAATATTAGTTTGTTGCAAGTGATATTTATTCTGTTGGCTAGAAATCCATTAATGATGCTTTACTCTAGCAGATTTTAGTTTGTGCAAACAGGCCTGATTGAACTCAGCTTCTTCTCAAGGAGTTTGTGTATCACTCCTGCCCTCCCCAAACAGCAGTGAGATGAAAGACAGCTCTTAATTATCTTCCTAGAGAGGAGGTGGGGCTTAACTATTAAGAAACATCTTTAAAACATTGTCTAGTGCAGTTTTCCTGAGGGATAAAGATTGCTGTTGGAGGATTCCCTTCCTCCTGCCTCTTCTGTGCTGTTCCTGTGCAGGCTCTAACTCCCTATTCCATGTCTCCACAATCTGAGGTGAAGCTCAGAACACACCCCAGAATTATTACCTTTCTTTTTTTTTTAATTATTTTTAAGTTAATCTCCAGCTTTGTGAGGCCCTGAGACATCTATGTTACTTTAAGGGATTGCAGGTAACCCATGCTGTATATTTTGCTGAATTTATTCATCCCTCTTGGAAGCACACTTCAGATCCTCAGGGCTATGTTTTCACTGAAAGACCTTAGCAGAAATGGCTACCATATTTCCAATGATATTACTTTTTCTTTAGAAACCTTGGGATGTGTCTGACACTGTACATTTAACAGAGTGCTTATCACTTGCACTCAGATATCAGAATTATTGGACAGCATGACTTAAAGAGGTGCCTGTTGCACTTTCCAACCTTATGGACAGGGAAGTTTTTATTCCATTTATGTAGTGCCTTGAGAGATGATATTTTTTTTTAAAGTGAGATGAGCCAGGTACATCTTAAATGTGTTTTATTAACTACCAAAACACACGTGCAGGTCCTTACTCGGTGATCTTCCTTCTCCAAATAAACCAAACTCCCTTGGAAGGGAAGGGTGGCAGCCAGGATGGTCAGAAGAGAGATGCAGAATGAAGGGGAGGTGCAGAACAACCTTTCTGTGAAACTGTAGCAGAAATGGGGCAAACCTGGGAACATACAAAACAGAGAATGCAGCAGAACATCAAAAAAACAGAGCTGCAGAAAATAAATGCTTCTGAATTAGTCTGTTTAGCCATGATAGATGCCTTGTCAACCTGCTGCTCCTAAAAGCTAAATACATGAGTTGGAGAGGAAAAAAAAAAACCCAATTGAACAAAATCAATCATTGGGGTGTAGGCTATTAAATGTTGACAAGTGGTAAAGGCTGGTTATACTGCTCTAAAACTTTGGGGGATAGCAAAGCACCTTTGAGTAAACTTAGACTCTTTAAGCCAAAAAGAAAGTTTGTTGTTTTACTTCACGGCACGATATGTCAGGGGCCAGTATTCTCAGAGACTGCTACACAGTGTGAAATTACTGCTTTACTCAGTTCTTTATATTTCTGACCTTGAGATCTGGGTCATTACAGTCGATGCCCCTGACAGAACTGCGGAGTTCAGAAAGGGTTGAGGTTTTGTAACAATAAAAATCTGATTTTGTTTTTTTTTTTTTTTTTGTTAAATAGCGAGCGATAATGTTAACGCAAAGTGGAAGTCAGGTAACTGATTAATTTCATCCTGTAGGGAACAGTGCACAGAAAGGCCACACAGCTTCTCCACTTGTTTTTCTGCTACAGCCAAAGGATTTGCCATGCAATTGCACAAAAATACAAACTGAAGTCGTAAGGAGACAATGTATCAGACTCCTTGGGATTGCTTTCTTAAAATAACAAAGCTTCCATTGATTTCTACTTCCCCAATATGTTTCAGAGTGTAAGGTTTAAATTGTTTAAATTTATATAGGAAAGAGGGAGAGCACGGGGGTGTGTTAACAGTGTGGAGACTCAGGG
The DNA here is from genome assembly GCA_013400515.1 of Erpornis zantholeuca. Lineage (NCBI taxonomy): Eukaryota > Metazoa > Chordata > Aves > Passeriformes > Timaliidae > Erpornis > Erpornis zantholeuca. The sequence continues at coordinate 725,643 of VZTN01006706.1, read as the reverse complement.
CTTCAATTGCCTGTTTGCTTGTGCATTGATCTGACTTTGTTATCTGCTGCTTCTGCCCCTTCCCAAGGGCTGAGGACTGGTGATCAGCGTTTGCTGGATGAATGGAAATGTGAATTTTGTCACTGATGCCTTGAATGGCTCCCTAGAAACAGAGAGCAGGCAGGAATAAAGGAATCAAGGAGGGATTGGTTGGAAAGGCCTTCAGAGGTACACTCTGGGCTCCAGAGGCTCCTGCCTCAGTGCATCCCAACATGGACAAGGACAGCTCCCGAGTTCTTCCCACTTGGATCTCAGCATCAATTCCCCAAGCAGAAGCCAGGCAAGGATGGAATTTGCCCAAGCTTGCCCCCCTGTCGCCAAGATTGTGGTTTGCAGTTGTTGGGCCTAGGAGGGTCTGGGTGTCCTTGGAGAGCTGGAGAGGCTTTGTTGTGTGTGTGTGAGCATGAGAGAACAGCACTGAACGAGCTCCAGGGAACTGCAGAGTGACACTGGGCAGGGCACGGCTGGGAACAGAGAAAAGTTCAAACCTAAGGCATCATTACAAGTGACCAAATTTACCTGTGACAGCCTGCTGTCCCCTTGTCAGTGCCTAGGAAATGCACTTCTTACAGCAGCCAATGCTAGAATAAACCAAGGGGTGCTGGGTGATGAGCAGCACTCATCACTTAAAGGCTTCACTCACTATAGATCTACCAGGAAGGAACAAAAAAACAAAGAGCCAAAACCTGATGTGTCTAACCCTGGCTGTTGGTGAGTTTTTCAAAGAGGTGATTTCATCTCCCTCCTAATTTGTGTCCTTGGCTGTTTTTCCCCCAAGATGCAGCGCTGGGGTCCCACGACATATCTGAGCCTTTGGCACTTGCTCTTGTGGCAGGATTGTGCTGAACAAAATAGCAGCTCCGGGATCCTGAAGGGAAACTGCTCTGGGTCCCTTCTGAGGCTGTTCTGATCTTCGGGTCAGTTTTTACAAGGCGAGGGCAGGTGGGTGTAAAAAGTACTTGCTTAAATCATTACTTTAGTATGCTTCTGAAAGTTCCTCTGGCAGGGTGTTTACCTCAGAGTTAGCCACAGCTTCCTGACACAAAGAAGAAATTGCCTCCGAATAAAAGCCCGCTGGAAACGATCAATCTTCCATAGCAGCAGCGAGCTGCTGGAACAGAGAACAAAATGTTATATTCTGTGTTCTAAGGCCTATTACTGACTCCTAGGCATGGCTGCAGAGGAGTCAAGGCTTCTCTGTGCAGTGGAAGGAACTAAATATAAAACTGCTAATTAAGGCCAGACAAAATTAATTTTATGGCAGGTTTCCTACAGGTAACATCCCATGGCCGTGGCAGATTTTATGGGGAAATTAAGGCCAGGTAAAGAAATAACACTGCAGTTGTGCATGTGGTAGCTCTCCCTGGAAACAAATAACACAAAATATTCTGTGGTGACCTTGTCTGCTGCAATGGAGCATGAGGCAGAAGGAATTTTTCAAATGGTAGTTGTGGGTGTAAGGTATTCCCAGTTTAATTGTAGTTGCTGGTGAATTTAGGAGGTGCAGAAATGCAGATACCTTTTGCCTCTGTTACCTGTCAGAGCCCATTTGTTGAAGATCTTGTTAGTAAAGCTGTAGTTCAAAAGGCAATTCCAAAGCCCCAGGTGGGACAAAGGCCAGGTGGGAGGTGGCCCAAGAGAGCACCCATGGCAGGAGGAGTGTGCTGGGTATCCACATTTCCTCCCCCGAAATGTTGGTGTGTGTCACCCACAAGTATTTGCAATCCCTGTGTGTCGAATGGAGCTTTAAGATTACTTTAAAACAAAGAATTTCTAAGCCTGTAATTGGATTTTGTATCTGTTTGTTTGTTTTTCTTCTGTTAGTTGCCTCCTTGATGAAACTTTGTTTTCTTATACTAATTGTTGTTCAAGAAGCTCAGATTAGATTTTTTTCTTACAATGACTTTGGAGATGCAAAGGAGCAAGGAAGCTAGAAACACTTCAGGAAGGCAAAGACAACTGGAACTCTAGAAATTCCTTAATTTTTTCCAGAATTTTTGCACTACAGTCTTTAAACTCAGGGAACTGGAAAAGTTTAAGGGCTTGTTTAACTGGTAAAATCTCTGCTTTAAAATAGATCCTTGATGTCATGCATGAGATAAATCATAGCAGGGGTTGTTTTGACACTCTGGAGTGTTGTTATATTATGCACTGGTTTCCCAAGAGATCTTAAAATTTAACAAGCAGAGGCCAGTGTGAGTAATGGAATGAGGCAGCAGTGCAGCCATTTCAATTACACTTTTATTACACAGCCATTCTTCCTACAGCGCTCTGGACTTTCTGCAGTGCTTACCAGAGGATGAAGTGCTTCGTGTGAAGGAAGGGGAGCTCTGCTTTCCTCCCTAAGTGGGCAGTGTGATTTCAACTAGCTTTGACAGCAGGGCTGGGGCTGCAGCAGTTCGGAGGGAAGGGATGCTCTGCTTTACTTGAATGGCTGAGACCCTGCTCAGAGAATTAAAATATTTGATCATTATTAATATTGCTAGGAACAGAGGTTTAGGTTTCTCTGTCTGGTTTTGAAGAGGATGTTACAAGTTTGTGGATAACAGCAATTTATTTATATTTTTTCCCTTCCCAGTAGGCCACTACAACAGTTTTAATATTAATCACGTCCCTTATCTTTTTTCACTGCTTATCTCATAGTTATCTGCTTGTACTCTGAATTATTCCCAAATGTTTATTTCTAATATAAGCTATCACCTAGAAAGGCTATTAAAGTTTTTGTAGTGTTGTGATATAACTTGTACTTTAGATTATGAACACAAGTTCTCTTTTCATGCACAGGGACAGCAACAAACATGTTATTATATGTAGAAAAACATAGTTAAACATCTGAAAGTTTAAACCATCTTTCTCATTTCTTCCATTTTAGGGAGCAATCTGAAGTTATGGTAGGGGATTTTATTAAAATGACTTTCCATTTAGGGCTGCAGTGACAGCACCAGGCACAGGAACTCCACTTGGGTTGCACAGGACATTAAACAACTTTTTTGTTTCTGGAGCAAATTTTTCCTGTGGCCTCCACTTGCTTTAGGAGTGTGCCTAAGGTGATGTAAGGTGATATTTCATGTGTGCCTTGAACCCTGAGCATGGTCACTGCTGCCTCTGTCCCAGCCAGCCTGGGGCTGCTCGGGGTCATTAAATTCCCATCAGAACACACTAACTCTCATTCCAGTGCAGTGTTATTAGAAATCTCTCTCCATGTCTAAGATAATTGCTAATTTAGACTGCTTGTGTCTTTCTGAGATTAGTGAGAAGGAAATCTCAGTTTTCCTCCTTTTGCCAGCAGCCCTCCCTGTTACACCCTTCCCCTGAGTGGAAAACCATTACAGGTCTCAACTGACAAGCCACAATGTTTTTTGATTCCTGAAATGTCATTTATAATAACAGCAATGACTAGCACAGCACACCTACAAAATATCTGTGTTGTGGGGGAACTCTGATCAGAATTTCAGCTGGTACCAAGGGGGGAGCTTTTTTTTGCAGGAGGAGGCAGTTAGGCTGCTATTCATGTCCACAGCTACTCTGGCTAGCAACGAGTATTCACATTTCTTCTTTAAAAAAACCCAAAAACCATTTGACAGTATAAATGCAAACTGCCTCCACTGATGGAATATTATTAAATTCTTCTGATTAGAAACGGATGTGCAACATTTGCCCCTTACAGAAAGCACTGCCAGAAAGAGATGCAGTGAGAGCATATGTGGGGAACAGGGAAAACTCAATTTTAGAAAATGCAAAGAAAAAAAAAAATTTTTTCCCCTCTATTTGCTATTTCTGCTCTGAGGGAAAAAAAAAAGTGAAAAAGGCTGACAGATCTAGTGTTTAGAGCAGAGCTGTGTTTCTTTGCCTGTCTTAGGCAGGTGTTTTTTTCTCTTCTTTTTAACTAGCACTAACAAAACTCCTAAAGTGCTGGGATGTGCATGGAGCTCAAGGTGCAGCTGGAATAGTTCTGGTGTAGGTGCAGCACTCTGAAATTCAGGAGGTTTGTGAGCTGCATGGCATGGTTTAGAGACTCTAGAGTTTCTACAGGTGTGTTGAGACCTCAGCAAAGCTCCCACCTGTGTGGTTGTGTCCTGGAGTTGCTTTTATTGCACCTTCACTCCCCAAACCCTGCTGGAAGAGCCCTGCAAGGCTCAGGGTGGCTCAGGAGTGGCAGCTCGTGCTCAGTTCTTTGTAACAGCACAGGCCTTAACAAGTGTTGGGCACTCTTATTTTCCCTTGTAATATCTGTGATCTGGAATTGGCTACTTATTATGCAGCCCTTTTTTTACTTTGCTTCTGAGCTTAGAAAGGAGCATTTTGTAGGACAAAATAAAGTGAATATCTCGATGCAAAGAATTTCAATCAAAATTGCTCCTCAGCCATTTAGCCAGCCAGCCTGTTCAATTTGGGATGGATGACACACTTCTCTGCTTCCTTTTACTTTTTTTAATCAGTCTCATAAAATACACCACTGCAGCATAAAGAATGTTCCATCTGACAATATGCATACGTGTTTTCCAGGAATAAATTAGGACATTTCCCAATGCTCCAGCACATCACTGTTTAATATAGGCCAATAGATCAAAGGCAACCACTGTAGTTTCCCTCCTGGGGCTGTTAAAGCCAGTAAAAATGTGACCCTTTCTAATATGTGCTGTATTATTTAGAAAGCTGGAGTTAATCTATTCAAGAAGTTATTGGATTTGGGCTTCTTTCTAAGTTCATCTTTCTGTGGTTTGTAGAAATAGGTCTCTGGTTATCAAGTTATTTTTGTTTTCACCCCTGCACCTCCCACCCTGTGCTACACTGGACCTATGTACCAGCAAGCCACCAAATCAGACCCAAGCAGGAACTTCTCATTTCGTGTGTTGAGCCCTCCAGTGGTTCAGGCAGCTCTCACTTTGCCAAGAAATCCAGAGAGGAGGATATGAAGGATCAAATTTTTACATGTGGGATTAAAGTCTGCACAGCAATTTCCTTGTTCTGATGTGTTTTGGTGATTACATCTATTTCCCTCACAATACAACATGAGCAAAATTGTTGTGTGTGTGTAAGAGAAACAAGGAATGCTGTGTATGACTGGAAAAGTTTGATGGAAGTAGATGTCCCACTCTGAGAGATTCTGGTGTGAGGTATTCACCAAAATCTTAAACACAAACTGTAAGTATGAAAATTTGGGAGCTTCCTTAGAAAGTAACTGATTAAGATGTTTCATTGACTTAATATTAGCACAATAAAAGTCATCTCACCACTGAATTATCAGAATCTTAATATGCCTTTAAAATCTTTCCTAGCATTTAGGTGAGGCTGTGCAATAGTTTATTGACAAATTATTATGACACAAGAATTGGGGGGAAAGAAGAACAGGGAATTTTATTCTGTTATGGAAGTTAAAATCAAAAACATCCCAACCAAACCAACAAATTCTCCTTTGTTTTTCGCAGTACTTCAGGTACAGAAAGTCAGACACTTCCTAGTATCCATATAGCTATATCTATATAGCTCTGAGATTGAGAAATGATGGTAAGGCTCTTTTTTTCACCCAATTTACAGCAATGTCTGTTATCTCTGCTTTCTAATTGGAAGCTGTTATTACCCAATTTCATTATGAGAATAATAATATTTATAAATATAACAATATTTACTGCTTTGCAGGCAATATTGCTCATTTCTATAACTTCCTGCCATGTTTTTTTTTCCATGCCCACCCAGCTGAGGGCCCATGAGCTGTGTGGTGCCCATGCTTTGGGGGTCACAGCACTGCCAAGGTCGATGCTCAGCCTTGAGCTCAAGCACTAAGTGACCCAACCTTCTGATTGAACAGTGCAGTAGAGCTCCACAGCTCCCCAGTCCTTCTCTGCCATGCACTGGAGATATTTATTATCCTCCCTTACACAATTCAGTGCACTTTGGCATATGCTCGGATAAATTACATCAAAGATTAGTGAGGTCTTTTATTTTGCCCCAGGGGACTGGAATTTAGCGTTGTGAAACCTCCACCAGCACCGCTGTCCCCACCCACCTCCTGTTTAAAACTCACAGGATGTCACTTGAGGCATGTTTGCTTAAATCAGCACTAAAAAAAGCACCTGCAATCAGAGTTTCAGACATATTCAAGAGTGGCTGATCACAGGAATCACTTCTTTCTCTGGTGAACACTGTGAAGTGCTGGCATGCCCTGGTTGTTAATGCACACATGGCTGTGGCAGACTTGCTGTTCCTGCCTTTCCTAGGCAGGGTCTCACGAGTGTTTTGTGATTTAATGAAATTTCAAGGAGCTGAAGTAAAGCATCAAGTTCAGCGTAAACAAATCATTTATTACATAAACAAATGAGATCTAAATTACAGTGATTTTTCACCTGGTACAGATCAGTGCAAGGTAAGTGCTTGCCTAGGTTTGGCTGTGAGAACACAAATGCATTGAGGTGGTGAAGAGCAGAGGCTGCAGGGTTGGGGACAAGGGAGACTTGTCCCTTCCTCTGCCCAGTTTCTGTCAGAGGACACAGCTTTGTGGGCCACAAGGAAATCTTCCTTCTTCCTCTTGCAATCTCTCATGGGGGGTGATGCCACTGGAGGCCTTAAATTTCATGCCAAAGGAGACAAAAGAGCCTCAGCCTTTTTCTTCACTTGCATTTAATTTCCTTCCCTTGCATAGTTTTTTGATCTGTGAAAAACTAATTATTCTTTCATAGAATCTGATCAGTTGAGAAGGGAAAAAAAAAAAAAAAAAAAAATCTTGGTTTTGACCTTTCCTGACATTAATGCTACAGGGCTAAAGCAGCTCTAACTCAACTTCTGGGTTTTTGGTTTTTTGGGTTTTTTTGGGTTTTTTCCCTTTTCAACTGGATATTTTAAAGACAAAAAGATTACTCACTCAATTCCTGTGAAGCTGCAACTGCTTTGGCCAATTTGAGTTGTCTTTGGGAAATAATCAGGCCTGGAAAATAGTTGCAGTATGTCAGAGGATAAGTCCGATGGTCCAAGCCTGTCCATGCCCACAGACAGACACAATGTAGTTATAGGATCTCTGTATCACAGGATTTTAAAAGAAATATTCTCATAACTCAGAAGGGAATCCCATTATTGGGGATGATTGTTCTGTTTGCTGGCAGGGATGCTAAAAACTGTTTCTTCCACCTTGATGCCCAACTGGTCTGTATCTGTGTCTGGAGTGCTGGGTCAGGTGTGGCTGTTGTTATCAGGCAGAAAATGTTTCCTATTAGCAAGCTTGACCTTCACTTGAACCATCAGCACTCTTAAATTGTTGGTAATGACACACATTTGCTCCAGCTTGGTGGAGAGAATATTTTCCTGACCCAAATACAACTCTCCCATGTGTCTGCAGCACAGTGCTTGTAAAATATTTTCTTTTTCCTGTGCTTTACCTCTAATGATTCATAGTAAAGCTAGTGATGAATGTGAGCAAAAGGGTGGCAATTATAATTTCATTAATCACCCAATAATTGGGGTCCAGGGCTCAACTGTGACTTTAGGCTTCTCCATCCTAAGGAATTAAAGAGAAATTTCTATTAATCACCATGTCCCAGCTGCTGACAGGGCCTGTTCTAACAATAGATCTAATCATTTCAAGATGCATCACAATTAGTGTGAGGATGATAAAGGAGTTGGTCTGAGCCAGCCTCCAGTCCCGAGGGGCTGCAGGAAGGAGCCTCTCTGTTCCTCCAGCCATTTACCTCTGGATGCTAAGAGTTAAAGCAAGTCTTCCACGGAGATTTAGAAATGTTTAAAGCCTTTAATGAACTTCACCTGACTGGAGGAGTCTGTTCCAAGCTGCTGTCTGGTTGCAGTCGGGTGTCCCTGGTGATTTGGGGTTGTGCCTGTGGGGTGGCGTGTGCCACATCTGGAGCTGAAGGTGTCAGAATTCAGGATGCAGTGTGTTCATTAACTGGGGCATGGAAAAACATCTGGTTGCAATTCCCTCACTGCGCCTCGGCTTATTGAGAAGGTTTGAGCAGATGTGTGGTTAAGTGGTAAATTAGGAAAGAGTGCTGTGCCTGATTTTGTGTAACCAGAGAGCAGCTTTGTGACACCATTAACAGCCAGGATGTCCAGCTATGCTGGAAACAGCAAAATGCATCTTAAGCTGCTGTTCCAGGCCTCCAGCTGCTAGGAGCAGTGTTTGTATAAATCTTCCAGAGAAATTCTTCACACTCACTGGGTCTCTTATCTGCCCTAAGTACAGAAGTAAATGAAGCCACTGATATGTGAGCAACATTCTGGAAATAAAGACTCCATGCATAGAGAAATTATGATTTTTCTAAATTCTACCTGTGGAGATAAGGCAGAGGTATTCATGTCTGTGATGCTGAAGTGATGTAACTAAGTCAACTGGAATAATAATTTGAAATCAGAAGGAAGAATGGCATTTGAGGGAGTTGTTTACATTTTCCAGAGTTTAAATAAAACACTTTTCAGGAAAAGTGAAACTTAGAAACATAAGAATGTGTTGTTCTGGTAAATCTCTGCAAAAGTCTTTGGTTTTGAATAGAAGGTTATAAGTGATCTTCTAAAAACAAATAAAGCATTTTAAAGGTTTCCGTATTAAACCTTCTAAGCCACGAGTTGTGTATGATGCTATAAGTGGTTCCATGTTGCAGTATTCACATTCTTAGCCCTTGGAGGTGGCAGGGTATAAAGCAGCCTTCCCCATGAGTAGAAAAAACTCAGCTAAGGCTTATTCTGAAAGAAGTTTATTGAAATGAGTAAAGCTGGGGAGACAGTGAAAATCAAATGAATTTTGGATGTTGATTTGATGCTTGAAGCAGGCTAATCATAATAACTAATCTTATAGAGCAGTAAAATTACTGTATTTAAACACATAAAGTACCACCTGGATCATTACTCTAAAATTTTTTATCTGGGGGGGGGGGGATAGTCCTAGAGCTGTGTCACACCCTCACTCAGAAGAGCGTGGGCCTTGTTCAACACCCCACCAGGCAGCTCCCAGGGAGCAGGGACTGGAAAACCTGCTCTGCAAGGTGTCCCTGGATGGAAAGTGTGGGTTTGAGAAGCTGAATAAAACCTTGATGCAGATTTCAGGTGAATTTCATCTGATTGAGGTGGAACCTGGGCAGTTTAAAGGAACGATCTGAGGTGAAGCCATGACGATCAAACACTTTGTAATTGAAATCAATCTTTGAAAATGGCATAATTGTAAATAATTCAGCCAGGGAATTTAGCTTCCTTTTCATTTCAGCAGCTTTTTTGAAAAGAAAAGCGAAATTAGCTCTCCTGCACGGCATTTGCTTGCACCTATGAGGTTTTTTTAATATATAATTCTGTAAGACACCAAACTGTTTGGCTTGTTTGCTTCACCACAATCAGATGTGAGCCCTTCAGCTGAGCCCATGCTGCCTGCACTGCTGGGTGTGTTAGAGGCAGGGCTGGGTGCAGCTCCTGGATTTTGGGTGCTTAGGGAGAGGAACACAAACTCTGTCTGCACTAAAGAGGCTCGGGGGAGCTGCCAGGAGCTCTCCCTCCCTGTGAGGCTCAGTTAAACCCTGGCTCTCTTGGGCAGTTTTTAAGCCTTTTGGCCTTTCCCTGTGTGTAAGCAGCAGTTTCTCCTGTAAGTCATACTTGTGCTGATGGGGGAATTTGGAGACTGCTCCCCTTGAGGATTTTTACACACAGCAGTTGCTGCTTGGAGGGAAGGGGAACTGGTGTGAAGATGGTAGGGGCCTTCTGGACTCAGGAAAATTTGTTTTTATGGGACATTCACTCATCTTGTACCATAGTTTATTCTCCTTTTTTTTGCCATACACACTTGAAATTGGAGGGAAAATAGTGCCAGGATGTTTTAAGAGCAAATGGACACATCTTCCTAGGTGAGCTTGCTTTAACATTCTTGGATTTAATGATGTGACTCCAGCATTTACAGGTAGAACAGGTGACTGCCATACTCTTTAATAAAGGCACATTATGATGTATAAGAATAGAAATAATTTGAAGATGATGAATTTGGAATTCAGTTGCTGTTATTACACCTCTTTCTTTAAGAAATATTTCAGACTTTACCACTATCTTCTGTTGTGCTGTATAGGCAGTGATGCAATGAAAACTTGAAATCTTGAAGAGATGTTGGCTGGTTTTTTAGGAGTTTTTTTTCCCCCCTTCAATAAACAGAACAAAAGTCTTTTGCATTCTTGTTAATTCATTGATGTTCGCTGCAAAACGATCACATACAAAATTTTAAGAATTTTAAATGGAATTCAAAGTTACTTATCTGGAAAGAGATCACTGGAATGGAGTGTTTATGTTAAATTATATTATAAACAATGGAAGTCTCAGCTTAGACCAAATGAATGAAGAAAGCTGAATTTATATACCAGCATGGAAACATTGTGTGAAGAAAAGGAACACTGAGAAGAAATGTTTCCAGAAAACAAATTAATTTTTAAACTGCTTGCTTACTATTACTGTTAGATTTTTGCCAAGTCTTTCAAGTTCTTAAAAGGTTCATCAAATACTTTTTTACAGATACAACAATTTTTTTGTCTTCTTCTTTAACGTTGATAGCACTTTGTCACGAAGGAAGAAATAACCCCAGCACCCAGTTTTGAGATAGAAAATAGTCACTTTCTTCATATTTGGTACTGAATTACCACCTTTTTTGTCTTTGCTAAGACAAATGTTCTTTTTAGTCTTCTGTGGAACAGGAACAATTTTTGTCTGAATGTGTTTTGATTCAGTCCCTGTTTGTTAGACATGAACAGGCCTGCACTGAACAGGCATCTCTTGGTAAGGGTTTATCTTCAGTCATACCTCGTGGTGTGGTAGTTTAATACTCAGTAGTGGAGTTATTTTAATACATTTCTACCCCCCTTTAGTTTATTTGGGTATGTAAAGACTATATAATATTGTAGGAAACTTTCACAAATATTAAAACAGGGTCTTGCTTGGCTGATCATATTGAAGATCAGAGCAAGGAAAGAAAGAAATGAAGTAAAAACCCCACAAACCTTTTTATTTGCTCTTGTAGCACCTGTTTCCTTCTTCTCCTAATGTAATTTTCTTCCTACTTTCTTTTGCAGTCTCACAGACTTTTACAGATGATGTTTAAAGAATAAAGTAGAATGATATTACACCCTCAAATAAGGACCCTGCAGGTCAACATACATCAAAATTACTCCAGGATTAATTTCCTTGATGAGGGAAGCTGTTTATTGCAGCGAATGTTTTTATTGGTGTCCATTTGAGGCTGGCATTCTCAGGGCAGCCAATTTCCAGTGCTCTCGGGGTCATGAAAAACACTTCTTGTGCTTTCTTCCACGAGTGCCATAAATAATGAAATTTCTGCACTTGTCCCTTCCTTGCAGGAATTGTGAACAGCAGCAGCCCTGTCGTGGCAGGAATTGCCACTTGGGATCCTGCTGGCAAATAAATATAGTGTAGCAAAAAGGTGTCATTACAAGGACTTGTTGTGCCCAGGTGGTGAAAGGCTGTGATTCATTAGCACCAAATACAGAACAAAACTGCTGCAGCCTTAAGTTTTACACTAATGGAAAGGCAAGAAGAAAATGGATTTTAAGGAGAAGAGGGAGGGGGAAAGGAAGTTCCTCTAGCATCAGTTGAGGATATTCATTTTTCACTTGCCGTTGATAAAATGAATATGCACTAAAAATGAATATGTGATAAAATTATGTAAAATCACCATAGAGATGGATATTAGGAATAGCCAACATTCATAAACCTTTGCATTGGATTCTTTTATGCCCTTTATGATTATTCTTTCACTGTGTCTTCCAGTCATAAGCTCATAAATTTAGGAAAAAAGATGTGTCCTACAATTTATGTGACAGATTTATGGTAATCAAAAAGTGTGTAAGATTTGCCTTTTTTATTTTTACTTTTTTTTTTTGATTGATGTGAGAACACCTTGGCTTAAAACCTGTGCCCTAAAAAGAATTCTGGGTGTTTTAGCTTGGTTCAGTAAAGGCAGTCCCTCAAGTATGGGGGCACAATCAGGATATGAAGATTTTCGTATGAATGATGTGAGGAACTTTTCTGCTCATTTACACCAATCCTCAGATCCCTAAAACTTCTTTTAACAAAGGGCAGAAAGATGATAATTACAGGTTATAAGGTGGTTTTGTTTAGACAAGCAGGAGAACACGTTTTTGCATCTCCCCATCCCACACTTGGATTAACTTTAGATTCTGGAGCTTTCCCATTGTTTCAGCATATTTAATTTGTTCTCTCAGTAAATTTTGTTGACACTTTTTACTTGCTGTAATTTAGGATTTCAAGTTCACCTTGAGCTAGGGCTGCATACCAATGGAGGAAATCTTTCAATTTTTTTGGTTTTAATTTTTGGCAGGAGGTGTATTTGCAGCAGGGTTCGTGTCTTTGTGTAGGATATCAGCTCTACATGCCACATCTTATTATAAGGATTTTTAGAAAGAAATATTTGCTTTTTCATTTTTCTTTCTGCTGGTTCTTTGCTCTAACGTGGCAGTTGTCTTATGTTTGCCAGAGTTTTTTTTGCAATACAGGTGCAATCTGTGGAGAATATATAACATTTCCAATAAAAGTAATTCTTATGTCAAGACATGGCGATGTTACAGGTTGTAAATTTTGACTTTACTGCCAACCTCTCCCATATTTTCCTTGCTGCTCTCTGCAATCCTCTATTGAGCAAAATATTGTCATTGTTATTCTTTAAATAGGATGGGGACATAATTTCAGTAGCAGAAGGGTAAAAATGTCTCAGTATCTCTTTCTTATTATGTTTTTGACTCGTTCCACTCTGCAGTGTTTTTTACTCTGTAACGAAGGTGGCATTGTAAATGTAGTATCTTATTATAATCTCATTAGCATTCTTTTTTAATGTGTGCTGCAATTCAAGTATCAGAGGGGAGCTCCCTTGCCCAATTAGTGTCATTGCTTACCTGAAGACTGTTATAACATAGAGTGGTTTTATTTATTTGGTCATAAATGCTGTGGCAGCTGGGAGCCCCAGACCTGTGCTAGGTGTGAGAATCTTTCCAGTATTGAAGTTTTCTTCAGTATTTTTGTTGACCTTCACTTTCCCCGTGCCCAGGGCAGAGGTTCCTGTAAGATAAAGGTGGGGCAGGCTTGGCCTCATCGACTCTTTGGCTGACAGCAAATGTGAACAGGCTTGATGCCTTGATTTAAATCCTGTCCAGGTTGCAGTTTCATCCTCTTACAGAACACATTTGAACTGCACTTCTGTGGCTTAAAAAGGACTTACCATTGATTTGATAGGGTTTTTTTTGTTGTTGTTTTTTGGGGGGTTTTTTGGTTTGTTTTGATGTTTGTTTTTTGTTACTATAAAGACTGTTTGAGGAATATCAAGACCTTAATTCAGGGTTAATAAAAAAGTATTAGATTAATTTAATCCATCAGAAATGAAGCTGCACTTACCCTTTCCCTTCACTGGAGACGCAAAGCCACTGGAGACACTGGAGAGGTAAAGTGCAAAGGACTGTGAGCACCTGAAGATGAACTCTCCTCTCACTCACCAAACCCATGCCCAAGGTTGTAAACAGGTAGTAGAGGTGTGGTAGTTCCTGAGGAGCTGCTCAAAGCAGAAAGCCACTCGGTGCCACCACTGCAGCCCACAGCTCCTGGGGCACTTGTCATTTATCAGCAGGTAAATCACATTTAAACTCTGTTCCTTTAAACTCTGCCTGGTGAAATTCTGCCTTGGAGCACGACCTCGGTGAAGTCAGCTCCAGGTCTATAACAGCACAAATATAAATCATGTGTCTCCCCAAAATGCTCCTAACTGCTGACTAGGAATTAAAATTTGCATGGAGATGGGTATACCTAACCATCCACACGAGCTCTTTTATAGTTTCAAATGTTTAGTGTATTTGCAATACTTAAAATTTAAGCTCTACATCTAGTTTGGGGAGGGTGTGCACAGTCCAATTTAAATTGGTAAGGATCCACATTTCAGATGCATTTTCAGAATTGCATGACTGCTAAGTTTAGGGGAGAGGTAAATGCCTAAATGCCTAAATACCTTTAAGGACCTGAGAATAACTTTTTTTTTTTTTAAAGTCTTTTATTGCTTTTATGAAAATTCAAAACTTGCTGAAATTTTCCTCTTGAGCTAAGAAAGTCTCAAGCTTTTTAAAATTGAAAGAAAAGTGAGGAAGGCACTTTTCCCATTACCTCAGAATTAATATTTTATTTATATTACTTGCATGAAGTGTATCCCCATCAGTCTGAGATCTATGGTCAAGTGTATTCTTTCCATTTAACTGCAGGATTTCAAGATTCCCTGGGGATGTGCTGTCCAGTATTTCTATTAAAAGAGAGCACATGCAATAGAGTCTGACTTCCCTAAGGAGAAAAGGATGAAGTCTGCCCAGATTGCTCTGTACATTCAAAAGCAGAAGGGGCACGAGGAGGGAGATGTGAGATTTATGTTCAGTTTGCAGCCAGGCTTGGCCACACTAGTGACCTTCAGCCTGGGGTCACTGGTCCTGGGCAGGTGATCTGCAGAGGTGAATGATTTCACAATTTATAGCAACAGAGAGTGCAGCTCCTTGCATTTCCAGCCTGTGGGGCCTGGGGGTTTTCTGACTGCACTTTGGCCAGTGCTCCTCTCTGTGCTCTCCTGAAGCACCAAGTTTCTCTTAATCACACCTGAACTCGCTGTGTGTGCAGTCAGGACACTGCTTTTCTATCTCTGAGGAGTTGGTTTGGTAGAATCCTGCATCTGAGCCGTGCTCCATGTTGGTACAACATTGCATTTAACAACTTAAAATTGGACAGATGTAAAGATAAACCTTGTGATAGAAAGCCACTAATCAATATAAAATAGTAAACTGCCTCCCAGCATTTGAAATTCATACATGTCTTTGTATTGCATCAGAATTTATCACAGATGTGGTGAAGTAGGAATTGGCATTTGAAGCTTCTGGGTGTCATCTCCATGAATTCCTTCCAGCTTTTAGGTGGAGATAAGCAACATGTGTTTCTAGGAAACGTTCACACTGAGTTCCTTCTTCACTACCAGAAGGAGAAAGAAATGTATTTATAGCAGTCTTCATGGGCTTTACTATTCCTAATTAGTTTATAGTAATTAATGGCATAGGTGAGATTATGGAATTGAGCCAATGGAGCAGTGTTTCACCAGACAAGATTTAGTAAAATGCTGGAAAAAGTTAGTAAAGAGTAATGGATAAATGCTAGCTTGGATTGAGTGCAATGCTCTTTCTTGCAGGTTTGATAGTTTTTGAATGCCAGTGGTTAAAAAAAATACAATTGATTGCCATTTATTTCTTGTGCAGCTATAATTATGGCTTCCTTAGAAATGAGTTAGTGTTTTTTTCTGAAATTAGGATCTTACTAAAGATTATAGAAAATCTTCAGACTGAAACTCATTAGAAACAGAAAATTCAATGTAAGCTACATGTGACTGAAGACGAGAAATTTTTCCCAAGCTCCTTTTGTCTGATATAAATGTGCTGATTTCTGTGAAACAAGTATTTTAAAGTGCTAACTCTTTGATACTCATCTTGTGAGCAGTTCTCAATCCAACTTTATTTTCCCACCAATCATGCATTCTGTGCTGTTTGGAAGCTGCATGCAGCTGGCAACACCACTTTGAAATATCCTTATATTAAAATGCAGCACCCAGTGATAAAGGGAACCACAGTGATGTTAATTCTTGGTTTAAACATGCCAAAAATTAGTGACTGGAAGCTGGAAGGCCATGAGAGGGGCTCTGAGACAAATGTGGTGATAAAGTGGTGATGGGTTTGGCCTTTGCTGCAAGGGCACCTGTGTCCATGTTATCACTGAAAGGACTTGATCGATCCTAAATTAGCCTTGTCTTGCCCAGGTCCACAGGCTGCTGCCCTTATTGTTTTATGAAGAACAAAGATTTCACAGTAGAGTCAGCTTTTCGTGTTCATGACAAATAGTAAAGCACTGGCATAAGCTCTGTGGCCTTAATTATGGAACTGGGAGGGAAAATTCAAATAAAATATCACTGTAAGGTTTTAATACTGTCAAAATAACCTGCTTTTCACGTCTTTTTGAGTAATGAACTAAGTTGAAATGGCCATAAAAAAGGTCAGTCAGAATTTTTACATCTGGTGGAGTCTTGGAAAGAAGTATAAATAAGAGACCTGAGGGATGGGTGGGCAGCCTGAGCCAGCACCAGCCTGACCATCCTGAGGTGATGCAGCTTTTTGGAATTTACCCACAGCCAAAAAGAACTGGAGCAAAATGGGCCTGGCACAACCACAGCCTCTGCTGTGCCCTGCCAAGGAAAATGAAGCTGTTTGGTGAAGACCTGATAGGTAAAAGCTGAGCTTAAAATAAATGAATTAATTTGGTGGAAAGTGATTAAGAAGCACACGGATCTGGAGGGGGCTCATCAGTGGGAATTGGGCTAATTTGGTGGAAGGAGCATTTCTTCAGCGGGCACTGCTGGAGTCAGAGGAGGGCACAGCCTAATACTCCTGAATTAATAATGTCTGAAAACAGGTTTGAAATCCCAGGTGGTTTCTCACATTAGTCTTTTGCTTAAATAAGGTAAAAAACCCATATTTTTACATGAGAGCTGGCCACTGGAGAATTAAAGTAGGAAATAAGAATTCCCAAAATGATGTAAGATGGGTTTATGTACATCTATATCGAAAAACATTTTTACAAAATAATACACAGAGAGATAAACTGTGACTAGATTTCCGAATACTGATTAATTTGGTGCTCAGTTTACATTTCCCAACAAAGGTTAATGAATCTGTTGAACTAATGAACTTTTCTTAATTAATAGAAGTTTCAATTTTCTCAGAGCAAGGGCATTGGAGAAGGGAGCAATGAATACCACACAAACAAGAGCAATGAGTAACACCCAAATAAGCACATCCTGTTGTTTTTGTCAAATAAAATACACAAAGCATGGAGCTATTTTGCTGCCTCTATACAAGACATTTAAGGAGAGAGTCTGGTCATGTTTATGTAAATATAAAAAGATATTTCAGGTCTCTCTCCAGAGTATTTTTACAGGTAGAGTTGATGTTTTGTCCCTCTGAGACTCCTTTTTTTGTCTAGCTGTTTTGCAGAGACAAAATTCCTATGAGTAAAAAAATCATCATTCTTTTACTTAAATTGTCCTATAGCCCCTAAGGTGCAAAGGCTCCTGCTCAGCACGGAGGCTTTTTTCACTCACTGATGTCTGAAACTAAATCACCCTCGAGCCTGGAGCAAATGGGCAGAGCTGAACAGGAGAGTGTTGAGCAAAGAGCTAAAGGAGAGTGGGCAGGGCTGGGCTGGAATGGGCAGGGGTGTCAGGCAGGGATGGGCAGGGGAGTGTGGCAGGGATGAACAGGAGAATGTGGCAGGGATGAACAGGGGAGTGTGGCAGGGATGGGCAGGGGAGTCAGGCAGGGATGAACAGGGGAGACAGGCAGGGATGAACATGGGAGTCAGGCAGGGATGAACAGGGAGATGCTGCATGAGAGAACAGCACTTAACGAGCTACAGAAAACTTCAGAGTCACACTAGCAGTACAGGGTTTGAAAAATATAAAAGTTAAAACCTAAGGCATCAAGATAACCCATGTAAACATACCCAGAATGGAAGGCAAACCCCCTATATATTTGTGTGATTTGGATAATTCATCTCCTGGGGAGATAGAACTCGTGATTTGCCCTGCTTTAACAAAGGGCAGCCTTTGGTGTGGTCCCCATTCCTGGTGCAGCACAGCCCCATGCAGGCTGCAGCTCCTCTGGGCAGGATGCTCTGAGCTCTGGAGGAGCAGCACAGGCAGGCACAGCAGAGAAATGCTGCAATGAGTGGGGAGCTGGAAAATAAAGCAGCTTTGGGGTGAGAGTGTCCTGGCAAGGGGAGTGTGTGTGTGTGTGTGTTTGTGTGTGTGCAACAGGCACCGGGAGCATCAGCACCATCAGTCCCAGGGAGCAGCTTAGTGCCCCAGCTCCTCTCATGCTGCTCTCAGGGCCTTAGGTGGGGGGACAACCAGTAAAAAAGATTAAATGTTTTCTACTCCATTGAAGGCCAAAGTATCTTAAGGGGTTGAAAAACACCTAACTCCTGTGTGGGCTGAAAAGGATCTCCTTGTGAGCTCCCGTTTTTCTCCACAGTATTTATGGGAAATCAGGCATGTGATGATTAATCCCTGTGTTCCATTGATTGAGCTGTTTGTACAAACTCAGCTCCGTTAATGTACAGCTCCATCTGTAGAGAATACAGGATATTCAGGCACTACAATGGAACAATCAGGAAAAGTGGCTTCCATTCTTCCTGGGAGAGTGCTACAAGAACAAAGTACAAAAGTAAGCAAATGAAAATGTTACCTAAATATCAAGTGAAAATATTCCTTAGTGCTTTTATAAGGCTTTGTTCAAAAATCCCTTCTCTCTAACATCCAGAAGTTTACTTGTGTTTTGAAAATAAAATTTGGTTTGCCGCACTCATTTTTAACTTGTGTAAATATTTGCTTGTATTTTCATATTCAACTGCATGGTGTTTCTTTCTTCCACTATCACAGATGTAGGCAATTTTCTATCCCTTCCCCCCAGCATTCTTTTGGCAGCTAATGAATGCAGTCCTTTGGATCTCATCTGATCTTTGGCAGGATATCTGGAATTGATGGCCTGGGATGTGTGTAGCTAACTCAGTAATGGTGTTACAGGAAAACTAAACACTCCAAGACACAAAGCTCTATTCAGAAATTTTATCTCTGATCCAGAGGCTAACTAAACCCCGCTGTAGTCCCGTGAATCACAAATTGGATATTCAGCAATGCACAGAGGCAGCCAAAGGAACGAGAGAGGGTGATCCTCCACGAAAAGCATAACACCAGCAAGTCAGAGTGCTGGGACTCCTTGTCAGGGGATTGCTCTGGATTCTTGAACAAGTTGCTTAATTGTCTCTCCATTGTCCTGAAAAAGAAGCAGAACCATGTAATACAAAGCCTTGCTGGTGGATGGGTTTGTATCCCTGTTCAGTATCGAGGTCCCACTGTAAAGTCAGTTTGCATTTCACCTGCTTAAAGCTAATTCCTGCCTCTGTGTGAGTAAGGCAGCAATTCCATCCAGGATTTATCTGGGATGCTACCAGGTGCCAGGAGCTATCACAAAGCGCCTGAGCTGATGTGAGGCAGGTGGAGGACTCTGTCAGTCTCCTCATCTCTTTGGAATAATTCATTAAATACTTCTACCTGTGTCAGTTACAGGTAAAACCTACTGTGGAATTACTTGTCTCTGTTCTTGTTAATCCCTTGCCTGTCAGCTCTCATCAGGCATTACATTCTGCCTGCCCTTGCAATTTCCCACATGCAAATTCTCTGGCTGATGAAGAGCTGCTAGACTGTCTCGTACAGGTGTATATTATGGATTTGGGTGTCACATATTAATCTTACAGTAACGTTTCTCTTTGTAGTTTGGACACTTTCTAGCATAATTTTTAACAGCAAATAATTGAAATAATTTTTTTTCCTGTGGAATTAGACATTTTTATATTGGTTTCTACCGAAACATCAACTAGTCAAAGTTTCAGGTTCAGTGGATGACAGTGTCTGCAGCACAGCTTGTAGGTGTATAATGCTGAAGCACATTTCACATGGAGGTGGCTGCACTGACAGTAGCAGCCCTGATGCTTTCCTGAAGCGCAGCTACCCCGAGCCTGGGCACCAGCAGGCATTTCAGTGTTAAATCTTTCTGTAAAATGGCAAGTCAAAAAGCTTAAGTATTGGATATCTGCACCTGCCTGCTGTAAGAGGACAGAGACTGCAGTTATGCATTTAAATTTCAGCTAGGACAGATACCTGAACTTTTTAAGGAGCATTTTGTTCCAGATTCTGTCAAACGTTTCATTTGCACAATATTTAGGTTACTGCTCTGGCTTAATTCTGACTCAGCACATTCGCTTTTCTTAGGGAAAAGAGCAAACCATTAGATTAGTTTTATTCTGTCATATAAATTGCAAAGAACTGATAAAGCAGTGTGCTGTGTGTTAAAATATATTTTGTAAAGACAGGGTGGTCGTTCAGCCACTCACAGATTTTAATGCAGCTGAAGTAACTTTTCCATCTTGTAACCAGTGAAATGGAGACATTTGAATTTTGCCTTTAATCATACTGAGCACATCTCTGCTTCCAAACAGTCCTGTTGGACTCGAGGCAAACCCTGACTCCAAAGACAAACCCCACAGGTTGCTGAGGGACCTGGAATCTGCAGGGCTGGAATCTGCCCTTCCAAACTGATTAGATGAGTATGTTCCCTATCTGGAAATTGTTCAGATACTTGCACTCAGGGGAGGTTTTATCCAACACCATTTGTTTCAGATGTCTGCCTGTTAATGTTTAAACATTTTTCTGCTGTATTGGGGAAAACTCTAGATCTTGACTAGGCACTAAAATTTCACTCCTCCATATGACTTGTATCTGCACAGCTTCTATGTTTCACTCCACTTCCAGCCCAAAATAACCTTCCTGTAAATTCCTTTCAATACACAAATCTTTCACCAGCTGAAGCTTTCGAAAGTAGTCATCCCAGGAAGGATGGGATTTCATCCCTGGTGAGAGCCAATATTGCACATACATGTTCAAAGGGAGCTTATTCCTGTCTTTGTGACATCATCCAATTTAATTGCTGTGGGGAGACATGACTGCTGCACAGTTTCATAGCAAAGGGAACAATTCTGTGGCAAATTCTGTGTCACAGAGTTTCAGAGGCTTTGCAGTGGTTTTAATTTTGTAGTGTGCTTTTAGGTGGTAGTAGAGGGGAGCCAATAACCAGTGTCCTCACAAATTACCTGCTCATGGATTTGGTAATAGAAAAATTGGAAGCATAATGTTGCATCACCAAGCTTAACACGGAGTGGGGAACAGCAAAAATTGAAATATGACATGTGTTGGACCTGCAATGAATGGGGTACTTCAAGAATAATATAGAAAATTCTTCTCCCACTCTCCCCAAAAGACTCATGAACCCATGACCTACCCCAGCCCTAACAACCAAACCCAAATTATTCAAGGAAGGCTGGAATGTTTCTGAGCAGAATTATGAATTCTGAAGCTCTCAGTCTGCCCCAGTACTTTAAGTCCAGAGGACTTGCCAAAGGTAGTCTTGTCCACATGATCAGGCTTTTAATGTAAAATCAGATCCTGGTGGATATTCCTCTTTCTCTTGCAGCTCTGCAGCTGTGTAAGAGGAGTGTTTAATGAGTGTGAGTGAGCAGCAGCACATTAGCAGTGCTGTTGGTGGGCTGGAACCAGTGTCAAAGGGAACACATGGATCTCTTCTTCCAGCCACCCCTTTGGGCTGCTCTCTGGGCACAAATAAATGATCAAATCTTGTCAGTCCTTTCAGGACATTCAATACCTTAATTTATTTTTGTCACATAATCTCTTGTGTTCTAGGTGTACCAGCATTTTTTGCCTGAGTTTGAGATTCATACTCTTATTTCCTGGGTGTTGAGCAGAGCCTTTTTCCTTTCTAATTGCAGTCTGTGTGTGTAGGTTACTTTAAAAAGGAAGAATGCTGTTGGGGTTGGGTTTTTTCGGTTTTGGGTTATTTTTTGTGTAGAGGATTCCCAACAACCCTGAAGGCTTCCAGTAACCAATACCTACTTTGGTTCCTGGCTATGCTGCTTCTACAGTAAAATATGTTATTTCCACTGTTCTAGTGTTTAAATGCTTGCTTAAGTTGTCCTTGTTTTTTATTTTTTTATCTTTTTTTCCAGTGAGAGTAGAGCATGGGCAGTGGGGCTCATTGCAGAGCTGTTCTGTGATTTGAAGCTACTGGAAAAAAATCAGGCCCAGGGAAATAAGAGACTTTCTTCCAGTCCTGTGTGTCCAAAAGGTTTTGGCAAGGGTTGGGTGACCACAGCAGCACAAGAGATGGGCAGCAGTGAGATACAGGAGGTGAAGTAGATCTGCAGGAGCATCAGGAAGGTGGACAAGTCTTCTCTAAGGCCACAAACTCAACTTGCTGTTTGATCCTGTGTTTGTGTTGAGCTTTAGAGTTCTTGGCTGTTGGAATGCCCTCTGAGCAACTGGAGTGCCAGCTGGAAAACATTCCTCCTGCTCACCTCCTCTCACTGCAGTAATAGATGGGGGCATTAAAATATAGATGTGGTTTGGAAATATTAAAATTACAACGGAAATAGGTTTATTACTTTTATGCATGCTTTTAATAAGAGCTGATTGAAATTATAAAGCTCTGTCTTTTCATGCACTTGTGTGTCTGCAGGTATTCCAGAGGGAAGGCTGTCTCTGGGAAAAGGTATCAGAGTATGAATACTGCTGAATGATTCATTTATAAGTTGCTTTATTTAGTTAGGAGCTTTTTTCTGTTGTACTTCCCTCTATAATACCTAAATATTTCCATGCTGTAATAGGCTCATGTTCTTAAAACCTTTGGGAAGGTGTGCTGTCACTTTGATCTCAGGGGCTGGACAGCATGACAAATGAAGCATAGCAGACTTCCTTAAGCAGCCTTGAGATGGAAGTGGGGCAGGGATGTCTCTGTTTGCTCAGTGCTGTTCCCAAAGGAAAGCCTTTCCTGGGTGCCTGCACAGGGACCAGGCACAAAGGAATATTCTGGTTAAAGCTCTGGGGATGTGAGACTTCTCCTGGCCTGCTGGGAGACAGCTTGGCATGCCTGAGGTTGTGCATTGAGCTTTGAGGTGGCCACTTAAATTCCTTCTGTGGGTTGAGGAGCAATCAGCAGCAAATGATTGACCCACTTTAATCAATTGCCTGTTGAAATAAATAATTTCTTTTTTATGCCACGTGAAAATCTCTTGTGTGAGATTAACAGAAATGCCCCAAGAAAATGTTTATTGTACCCTGAGCTATGTAATGTGTCTTCATTGTGGAAGTTTCTTTGGTTTTGTGGTTTTTTGTTTGGTTGAGGTTTTTTTTGTTTTGGTTTGGTTTTTTTTTTTTTTTTTGGGGGTTTTTTTGGGTGTTTTTTGGGTGTTTTTTGGGTGTTTTTTTTTGTTTTTTTTAAGAATCCCCTGCATTATTCTTAACAGAAAAGAACCAGGAGTTCCACACATTCATTGCAGTGTTTCCCACAGTACTGACCATGTGTCTTATGAGCTACTGAATATTGATTACTCTTCTCTTTACTTCCAAGATTGTATAAACTTTTTTTTGTTTTTTTCCCCTTAAACTTGTTTTTCAGAGAGAAGAAAAATGTGCTTAAACTAGTGTCTTAAATGTGATCCAACACAGTATTTTCTGGTTGTAATTTACATGGAGCTTAGATGGCTTAACAAACAACTTTTTTTTGGGTCAGCTACATGGTGCTGATGCAGCATAACACACTTTTCTGCAGCAGTTACCTTAATTAATAGAGCTTCTTCATGCTTTCTGTGAAGTCCTGGATACCAGGTTTAGAAAAACCTCCCCATTCTTTAACCTTTGTGATCAGAAGGGTGTTACAGGCAGAAAACAAACTGCTTAAAATGAAAAGCAGTCAAAATGGTTTAAAAAAAACTATTTTAGAATATGAATATCTGCATTATTATAGAGCTGGAAACACAGGGAGAGAAGGAACCTCAGCCTGCAGTTTTTTTTCTGAGAGTCTACATCTGGAGATGAACAAGGCAGTTCATTGAAATTTGCTTGTATTTTCCAAAGAAACAAATCTATCTCTCTGTGTCATTGTCTGTTAAGAAAATGCTACCGTGAGGAATATTTGATGCAATATATTCCTATTTATTTGTATCTGTGTGACATTTTGTTAAACATAAAAGCAAATGGGAAAATAAGGTGCATCAGGGGGGTGTTATGGCTGAGAGGGAAGTTTATCACTAAGCTGTCATTGACAACTGAGAGAATTCATAGACTCGAGTGTCACACGATAACACATTGCTAACAGCAACTTATTTAAGTGTATCATTCGGAATTTAATCTATGTGCTACCTTCAAGGTTAGTAGCTAGAGGAAACTTGGGATCAAAGAAAGCAGAGAATGAGAGAATCTATTAGAGCCTAAACTGAGTGCTTAACTTAAATGTTGAAATGGGTTTTTTGCCCGAATCCAGATCGATGAGTGTGTGTTTAGCTCTGGGTCTGTTAGTGCTTTGGTTGTCCAGAAAATAGTCCTGCTCTTGAGGGCAAGGCATGGTGTGCATGCTCATCATCAAGAAAATGATGCATGGAGTCAGCTGAGCTTTGTCTTCAAGAACTGAATCCCAGGGGATGAGGAAGAACTTGACAAAATTTGGATTGGCACACTGAGCTGTGACCTGGAGCAAGAAGTAAAACTTCTGTAATTGCAGTAGAAGCTTAAAGTAGTTGGGATAATCGAAGCAGTTAGATGATTCTGGTTTGAATTTGAGTGGTTCATGTGGAGGGAATTCCCTGAGGGAGAGAGGAGAAAGGGCTCATGGCAAATCTCAGCCACCTCAAGCAGGATGTGGTGTCCTGTCACTTCCAGTCACCAAAGGTTTTCTTCAGTCTTCATTTTGAGATGATCTTTAGCTGCCTCTCCTGCAATGAAGAAGTCTATTGATGGACTGATGTCAGAATCGTGGAGTCCCTCAGCTAACAAACTTCCCTCTTGCCTGAAACACCATATCCTTAGCATGGGACTTATATTCCTGCCCAGCAAGGTGGAACCCATGCTTCCCAATACATCCTTCACGATTTACAGCTTTTGATGCAGTGCCTAAAGCTTGATTTGTCACATTGGGATGATTCCACATCAAGTGCCATGAATCAAATTATTTTCTAGCACAATGGCTTTAACACCTCTTCTGCTGTGATGAATGGTTGTGCAGAGGCACTGAAATAAACACTCCAGAGCAGCAAGGTTTGTCCCATATTTCCAATAAAATCTGCCCACTCGTCCACTCTTCACTTAGCTAGAGAGCAGCGCAGGAAATTGTTTTCCTTTGTGGTAAATCCACATCTCTGTGCACTGTGAGCTGCTTGGAATTAATGGTGCCTGGGAGACAAATATCCCTGAGGGTGCAGGTTCCTGGGAGCTCCTGCCCCATTCCAGTGCTCTCAGGAATGGGAAGGAAAACCCAGCAGCAATCCCTGAAAAACCTAATGGTCTTGTCTTCAATTTTGAATTCCCTGTGCATATAATTCCCTATATTTTTGTAATTCCTTCAAAAGGTAATGAAATATATTGGGGTTTGAAGCTTGCAGGGTGATTCTCTGTTTTGAGTGCACTTTAACTTCTGGCAGCTCTGATGTGAAGGTTCTGGCTTTCCAGTGAAACGAGAATCAGCCTATCCATATGCTGGGTTTTGTTTTGTTTTGTTTTGTTTTGTTTTTCTTGTTTGAAAATTAGAGAAATAAGAACACTGGCATCCTGAAAAGCCTTTCAGTTGAGTACCTTAAAGTATATCATGAAATATAAATTATTTTCCCTTTCCATCCATTATAATCCATTTGTTGGTGGAGTGATCAAGTCACATTGCAGTATTCTGGGGAATGGAGACCATGAGGGAGAGCAAAAAGGCCCTGAGACACGAGTGGGGCTTTGTGGAGACATTCTGCATTTTGTGGAGACACACACACACACATGACAACACTGACATGCATGGGAAAATTTTAAAGTCATTGTACCTGCATTTACTTTCAGAGTCTTTGATTGTCTTTCCTCAAATCAAAAGCTTTGGCATTCAAATTATGGTTTTTGTCCTCATAAATGTTAGGATAAAAAACCCAGGACTGTGTTGACAATAAACTGGGGCTGCTTTCGAAGAGTTCCTTTGACTGCAGCAAACACCAGCACATCATTGACAGAACAGTTTCTCTCCAGGTGAAGGTTCACCTTCATCTAGAAGTTTATAGGACATTGTTTCATATGGAAACTTTTCTCTCTTTATAAATATAGTCTGATATTTTACACAGGATGTTTTCTAGGCTATCAATTTTATATTTTCCTTTGGATTGCACGTTACTAATGCATTGTAATTTCTCCAAAATGCTGTGGAAGGAGAGACCCACTCCATGGTGGTTATCTGTATAAAATAGCAGCCTTCCACTTCAGGTACTGTGTTTTGCATTTTATTTGAAATCCATGTGAGATGTATTGAACTGCTGGAAACAATTTGGGCAGCTTGTGGAGTACAATGTCAAGGTCCACAGATAGTGTGAGAGGTGGAGTTTTTACCTTTTTTTCACTTTCAAAAATGCAGTGCCAGAGCTACAGAGCCTTGTATTTAACTGGAACTGAAATGCTTTTATTCCCTGAATTGTAAACTCTAATGAAATTCCTGCACAGGAAATGTTATGACTATTCTTAATTAATATCAGTATTTTTGCCCACCTCAGACACCTCATTATGAAGGAATTTAACATAAACTTGAGACTTTAGTCTGTCTGTAACCATCAATAACTAAAGTGTATAGATAGGAATAATTGCATTAATTCTGTTGGGTTTCTGAATTAAAGATGTTTGCACTGTTTGTGGACTAGTTCTCAGTGCATTAGATTGCCCTCTGAGCAGCTGAGGGGGACACAGAAGTACTGAATAATTCTTGGACTATTGCAGGATTTGTGTCTTCCTAGGAGTTCAGAGTGAGAGAGGGAGAATGTTGCTTTTGGTCCATAGCACAAACTGTTTTCTTAGATATTAAATTGGATTATCTCATAGCTAGACATATTTGGAAGTGACCATTTGGAGTCCTTCAGCATCTGATGCTCCATCAGTAATGTAAATTTTTTCCACCTGTCTGGCAGTCTTTTTATTCAGCTAAGGATCTTTCTCTCAAGGGTGCTAATCTCAGTCTAATGTAACTTTCAACTTTTCCCTTTCCAGCATTTTAGGGCTTCTTTCTTTTATCTCATTCCATAACAAGTAGGACACACACAAAAAATCAGGGCTAGGGCATGAACATGGGGTTCAGATAATGGAAACACAAAGGTGTTAATATATATATATTGGTAATAAATATAATTTTGTGTAATTTTTCATAGCATTTCTGATGTCAGTGATATAAAATGCAGCAACCTAAGTGAGGATAAGCTTGAAGGTATCTGAGGCTGAACAGGGGCACCCAGACAGCCCAGTGAATCAGCTCACGTTCAGTGTTGTGTTGTCCAAGTAAATCTCCAATTGAAACAGCAGCCAGTGTCAAGGGAAAACCAAAATCTTGATTGGATCAGAGTAGAAATTAAAAAATTGGGTGTCAGTGCAACAAATTTCACAAGGCAATTCCTCTGCCTGTTCCTATTTCAGTGTTGCTCTTGTGTGGTGGAGGGAATCACACACACACTGGTTGAAATGACTACAATAGAAATTTCAAACTGAATAAAACTCAGAGAAAAATAATATTCACTTCATCATGTAACATTTGCATTGTGCTGCTACTTCACTGGAGACAAATTGAGGGGATGACTTATTAGATAAGAATTACTTGCCCACACTGTAATTGCAATAGGTTAAGAACCCATAAGTGCTATCCCAAATGATGGAAAGAAAATGTAATCATTTAACTCCATGAACTCTTGTCCATAGCTGGTATTTGGATATAGGCTGGAATTATTAGCAATATTACTTTTATGTTATTTGGTGTTGGGCTTTTTGGTAGACTCTTTTATTTTATACTATCACCTTTGGCATGTGGCTATTCACTCTCTTCCATAGCATTTGCAATCCATTTCATGAGAAACATTAGGAAAAAGGGAAATTTGAGGTGCTCAATAACCCCCGTGCCTTCCCCACACAGAGTTCACACTGAAGTATTGTAATGATGCTGTAATTGGGAAATTTTCTTTTATTTCTGTTTTTAAATGCCCTTGACTATTTCAAAACCCCATATATTTAGTGAGAAACTTTGAATTGAAATCTAGAATTCCTTGTTCCTCCTTTAGTGTCTCAATCAGGAAACTAAACCTTAACTTTCGAGGCTCAATTTTATTCATAATCAAATTATGCCAACATTAATTTACCAAGGGAGGCTCCAGATCCCTCAGTTCCAAGCACAGACTGGCACCATTATGTTTTGCTCTCCATGCTCCATGGAGGTGTTTTCTGAAGTAATTTTTTAACAACCACTTCCAAAATAC
The DNA here is from genome assembly GCA_013400515.1 of Erpornis zantholeuca. Lineage (NCBI taxonomy): Eukaryota > Metazoa > Chordata > Aves > Passeriformes > Timaliidae > Erpornis > Erpornis zantholeuca. The sequence goes on along the minus strand of VZTN01006706.1, from coordinate 697,611 downwards.
TAATTCGACCTGCTGCAGCCAACATTAGCAACTGCTGGATTGTGAACTCCTAGGAAGGCAGTAGAATGTAACAGCATTAATTAAGTCCTTCAAATGATGGCAATGAGCAGAGTGATAATGAGCAAACCTCTTCTGTGTTCATTAGTTGCAGGCAAGTATATATTTTATTGCAGAGCTGATTTTTTTGTGGGAGCAGGCCATAATGTGATGGAAGTCTGAAGGTTCATTTGTATTAAATATGACAAAATTCTGTATGAAGCAGATATGTGAATCACCCTTCAAGGTTTCCCAGCTTTTTGACTTCCAGTCAAAGCTGCATTGTTGCTGGGCAGTGGTTGGGACTGCCCTTCTGTTGTAGCACCCTCAGCAATGTGGCATTGGCATTTTGTCCTTGGAGCTGAGTGAGGAGGTCAGAACATTTCAAATGAGGAAATAAGCCAAACATTGATGCTCTTGCAGTAAATGAAATAGGGACATATTAATGAAGAAAAGAAAATCAAAGGCACTGCCTATCGTGAGCTGAGTTCTGTGAGGTGGAAAGTAAAAATAGTTTAAAAATTGGTGTGTAAAAATCCATGCTCTGAATCGGAGGACAAAGTCAGACTCAGTGTGTGAATAATATCAGTTTTACTGCCTGTTTCACAAGGAAAACTTCGTCTGTTTCTCTGTTTGTCACCACTATTTTCATTTCCATTTCATTTTTCTTCTTCTAACAAGAATGTGTGCAGCCCCATATTCTTCTTTATTGAACCTGCAAAGTGGATGGAGAGTTCTCACCTTACCAGAATAGATTTAAAAAAACCCAAATCCATCACCCCCGAACCTGAATTGCTTTGATTTCATTATTATCACTTGAGGAAGACTCTGCTAAGGGCTGCCATGCACTGATCATTTTTTTTTGCAACTCCTTTTCAAGTTGGTGCAATATTTATAAAGCCTAAGGGCTGCCAATCATTCAGAATGCTCGGGAAGGGACTGCTCCCCTCTGGGAGTGCTGCTTTCCCCGTGCAAGGCAGGGCCTGAAGGCAGAAGGTACAGAATGATAATCAAATGAGGAGAGCTTTAGTGCTGCGTGCAGGTAGAGACTCTGCAGAGCTCTCTGCGTGAGCTCAGAATTCCCAGACTTGCTGGAATCCTCTGGAAAGAGCTGAAGTGGCAAATCAGCCAATTTCCCTCATTTCTAGCTAAGATAAATTTGTCTGGAGGGCTTGTAATTCTCTCTGCTTGTGCATGAGAGCTTTTGAGTTAAATGCATCACTCCTGATAAGGAAAAAAAAAAAAAAAAAAAAAAATATGAAAATAAATAAAAACCAAACCACAAAAAAAAAAAAAAAAAAAAAAAAAAAAAAAAAGATTAGGAGACAATGACATCTGCTGGCATTGGAAAGAGAAGGCATCAAACCAGCACATCCTGACGAGGGCAGGGCTTTGCTGCCTGGCTTCATCTGGACACTTCCATGAAGCTGTGAACCTATTAACACACAGAACCACATGGAAAAAGGCACTTGGACTTATCCCCGTGGTCAGGAGCTGCAGGCACCTTGGGGAGCAGAGGCTGCTGGGTTCTGCTGGTCCAGGCTCAGCCTGGGCAGGAGGAAGGTCCTGACCCTGAGCTGCTTCTCTGTGGGCACTCAGAAAATGTCCCGAGAGACACTTCTGCAGCTCTTCCTGCTGTAGCCAAGTATCCTTCAGGAGCTGCCTTATCCTGGAAAACCACAAAGGAAAGAAATGGCAGAATTTTTCTGTTTTATTGCCTGCTGTGGTGGGATAGATCCCTTTTCAGACATTTCTCTTGGAGCTCTCCGTTAGTGCTGTGCTGCGTGCAGTGAGCAGCATCTTCCCTCTGGTGATGTCAGAAATCTTTGAAAAATACATGCATAAATTCTATCTTTTTGGGTTCTTTTTTCCCAAAGTTAGGGACTTCTAATCCAACATTTCCAGTCCCATTTGTCTGGGGATCATAAGACTGGATTGAAAATCATAACATTTGCATTGAATATTTTAGGAAGATTTTTCTGCATTTGCTTTACAGCTTTGATTAAGATTCATGTACTAAATCCTTCTGCAATCTCTTAAATCTCCAAGTGTCATGTAATCACATCCCTCTAGCAGCAGAGATCTAAAGAAAATATTAAATGGGAGGTGTTATGAATTAAAAATTAGGACTTTTAGCACTGGAGAAAATGGATCCACTATTGGTTTTTTTTGGTTTTTTTGGGTTTTTTTGTTTGTTTGTTTGTTTTTTTGTTTGTTTTTTTGTTTTTTCAAATATTTCTTTGAGAGCCCAAAAACCAAATGAAAATACCCAAAAGAAAGCCTAGATTTCAGCTGGTCTGGGACTGCAGTGGGTCTTAATGCTTCCCTTGAATAGGAAGTGGGAGAGAGAGGTGCTGAGAGAGTTTGGCTGCAGTAAAATAATGTCCCAATGTGTGTGTGGCTTTTGATTTGATCCCTCAGACCTAGCACAGAGGGAAAGTCAATTACAACAGAGGCAAGAGACTCCAAGTACTTATTATTTAGTCTGTGTTGTCCACTTTGTGCTCATGTTTATTACAATTGTTTCTCACCTTCTACCACTTACCCTCAGCTCCAGAGTTTACCTTACTAGCTTCTGCTTGCTAAAATTCACCCTGATGGCTTTTCTTTGCTTTTCCTCTCCTTTTTTTCTGACCATCCTTCAAATGTTTTTTGTGGTTTTTTTTGCCAACTTGCTTTTCCTGTCCTAACCTGTGTACTGAAAGGAGGAATGTTGGCAATGGGTATAATAAAAAATCAAATGGATGCACTGGGGTTGTGGCTGCACTTCACAATTGCACTGTCATCAGGGTGGTTTTGTGTGGGAAATAGAATTTACTTATTTCCAAGCTGGGGAGTGTAAAGTCACTGTCAGTCAGCTGTCATCCATCTCCCTCTGCAGCAGGTTTTGCTGCTGGTTTTGGGTTTTTTTTTCTGGGGTTTCTGTTGGTGTGGGTTTTATTATTTGCTGCAAATCCAGCCTGGTCACTTAGTTACACACAGCAGCTGGGTTTGTATCAGAAACACGTTGGAGTGTCACAAAAGGGAATCAGAAAGTTGGAAGTCCTCTAGGCCCAAATGCTTTGCAAGCTCCTTAGTAGACAAGCAAAGAGTTGTTAGCATTCCTAGCACGGCTGGTGGGAATGCATTATATATTGTTGCCACGTCAGTTTGTAATATTGGTACCTGGCTCCAGTGCCTTGCTCGGGTTTGTAATTACATTTAAATTATTTAACTCCATTTCTCCACCATGTCTAGTGGAAATGTATGATTCCTTGGGAAGATGTTTCCTTTCAGATTGATCTAATGACTTCAGAAAATGTTGCTGCTATTAATGTTTGTTAACTATTGATATGCAAAAATAAAACTGTTAGGAGTGCAGTGCAAGACGTTCATAAATATGCTCATTTTCAAGGATGTTTTTGAGAGCTATTTGATAAGTCATCATTTGATTTGTGTTCTCTGTCAGATGGCCTTAATAGCTTGGCTAGTTGTATTTTGCAGATCAAAGGTAGCTTTTACCAAAATCAGGCTAAAAGGGTTCCAACTGATGAGTGACTGAAGCCATCCAGTGAAATGCAGTAATTGTGCCACAATTATGCAATACCCAGCTCAATTCTTGGATGTCAGCAAGTTTTCTTGGACTGCAAGGTTCAGCTGAAGCTGGAAAAGGTGGTAGAACAGATGCAGTAGATTTTTTCATGTGGGTTTACTGTTAGGTTTATGCTGGATGTGTAAAGGACGGCGTAGATTCATAAATGATGAAATTCATCTCATATTTCACATTGCATTGGAACAAACACTTTAAAGTTGTTTTCTGGTCTCTGGTGGGTTTCTCGTTGGTTTTAGTTTGGCTTTGTGGTTTTGGTTTCTTTTTTTAATCACTGAAAACAGGCTCACAGGTGGTGAGTATAGAAAGCTACACCTCCATGTGTGACACCAGAGAAGCCTCTCACATCATAGAGATGTACATTGGTGGCAAAGTGGTGTAGAAAGGGGAAGCCTTATTTCACAGAGTTCATTGATTGATGATCAGAAATCAGAAGGTTTGATTAGTAATATCAAGAAAACAGAACAAATCTTTTTCTTTCTAGCCNTCTGTCTGTGTGTCTGTCTGTGTCTGTCTGTGTGTCTGACTGTGTCTATGTGTGTGTGTGTGTGTCTCACTGTGTCTGTCTGTGTGTCTGTCTGTGTCTGTCTGTGTGTCTGACTGTGTCTGTGTCTGTGTGTCTGACTGTGTCCTAGCCAGGAATCCACAACAAGAACAGAGAGGAGAACTTCCATTGGTCAAGGCAATCACTTTACCATAAACATTTTCCTTATTTACATTCTTTTATTAAAGTTTTCTCCTGGGAAGTTACAGAACTCCCCTTAGCAATGGATTTCAGGACAGGTTAACAAAACTTGCATTTCTCCAGCCTTCCCCTGAAATCTCTCAAAAACCCACTGCCAAGTCACCACTCCAAATTGGGATTCCTCCCTTGTGTTCACACCCAATGAACTCATTTGCAGTCTCACAGTAGGAACTGAATAGTAAATACTACCAGGAGAGCACTGTTTCCCCCTGTAATGCCAGTGGCTCCATCCTCAGCAGCACTGTGGAACAATTTATGGAGAGCTGGACAATTTATCAAAGACACTTAGTGAATCTGTAGCACCTTCTTCTCCTTCAGCTGCTGATTCATTTCTTGCTGTCAGTCCAAGGAATGGGCACAGGGCTCTGCTCTCTCCCTTCCTGGGTCTGTCTCTGAGGTTCAGCTGCTGGGTTTATTTGGCTTTTTGCTCTGTCTTTTCCCAACCCCTTCATTCATTTCCCTCAAATTTGCCTGCCTCTCCCAATCCTTTACCTTCCTTTAATCCTTCATTTCCTTTTCATGTAATTTCATTTCCTTTTCTAGAGACTTTTGAATGTCTTCCAGGGTTTTTGTTCCTTTCCTGTGAGGGAATTCTCGTGAAGGTCTCAGGTTTGCAGGGCTCTGTGTGGGTAATGTGCTCTGGCACCAGGGCACAGCAGCATCCTGCAGCTCCCACCAGCAGTGACAGGCTCAGGTTTGTGTAACTGGAGGAAGAAAAACCTGTCTGGACCAGGTTTTCCAGTCCATTTATCATAAAACAGGTTTCCTTCTTTTGAAGAGGCTTCTATGGGGCAGAGGGAAAAATCAGACACATATGAAACTAAGTGGAAAAGATCTGACTGAAATGTCAGGACTCTTTTATTTACCAAATGTGGGGTTTTTTTCTTATTTTATTTCTATTTGTTTTCTAATTATGCCACTAGGGGTGAAATTAGTGGATTAATATAAGTTTTTCTACCTGCTAATGGGCATGGCTGAAAAACCCTGAAGGTTTTTCTTAATCATGTGCCTTTAAATATTTCTCTATAGACTACCTAGAGGTTTTGTTGTTTTTAAGCTAAATGGCAGCCATCTAAATTACTGCCTTTGTATTTCCCTACTGAACTAAATGCTTTCATCTGCTTTAATATAATCAATAACAAAATACACTCTGATTTGGAGAAAAAACAGGTGATTTAGTGCTGTTTGGAAAATGAGGACAAATAGCCATCTCACCCTGTTGTCAAACACTTTCCTTTGTTTGATTGAAAGTGCAGATATTTTCATTGTATGTTAGCTGTGTACTTAATGAAATGGACCTATCCCTAGCTCAAAACTACATATAAATTACATATTGTTATAGTTGCTATGGCAAATAATTACCATTATTTAATGATAACTTATGAAACCATTAAGTATCAAGGCAAAAGTAGTTGCTAAAATGCAGAGTGCTATTTCTCAGTGGAATGTATTTAATAACACAACTAGTTTGTTTTTTTTTTTTCTTAATTATCTGGCTTCATATCTGTTCTGAATTGTGTATTTTTGAAATATTAATGGGTGTACAAGGAGACTGATTTGGACACAGAATATACCTGTGTGGACTCTGTAGTTCTGCTTCTTGGACTTCTTAAAGATGTTCCTCATTCATGCTCCAGCCTTCTCCCTCTCCCATCTGTTGGTGTGAAGAAATTGTGCCATTACCTTCTCAAAAATTATCCCTGCCCTGCTTCAGGCTTGTCTAACTGGGGCTCACCTCAGTAGGGTTTTCCCCTTTCATATCAGAGGGATTTGGATATTTGTCATAAATGACATTCTGAGTTACAGCTGAGAAGATACCACAGATAGAAGTGCTTGATGCTGGCCTCTTAAAAAGGAAGATTTTCTCTCATGCACAAATCTTTTGGGATCGTTCATGGAAATCAAACCTGCCTCTTGCAGAAATTTTCCAGCTAAAAGGGAATCATTGTAGTTTACTCAGGAGGGGAACTGATGCAACCACATGGGTAAGTGTGAGTATAAACACTGAGAGCTCAATACACTGCAGAGGGAACGATGGGAATAAATCTTAGGTGTATATTACACTGTCAAACCCAGTAGTAATTTTAAGATTAATTTGCCTCCCCATTATTGATACATGCCACGTTTCCCATGAGTTGAGCTGAATCAAACCCTGTCTATTCCTTGCCTTTTCTCTCCCTCCATCAGCATTTGAAAGGTGTCTGATGCAGAGAGAAGTCTGGAGCTGAGTGTTATTGAAATAACAGATTGACCCAGGGCATTGCATACAAATAAAAGGCACGAGGAATAATTGCAGGTTTTGCACAACTCTACCAATTGTGATGAAAATTCAGAGTGTGTCTGTGAGTGCTTTGTGCTGTGTTGTGCCTCCTTGGCTATAAATGGTTCACAAGATTTTGCTGTGGTAAAAGTCACTGGGTGCTGTTTTATCAGGTGCTGTTTGGCTCATGGCTAAACCTTTCTGGAGGAGGAGGTTGTTAGCAGGGGATAAACTCAGTTAATAAAGATGATCCAGCTTTGCCACAGAGACTACAACAGCACCAGATATTTTGGAATCTGTAGTCTTTCTCTGGCAATTGTCCCTGCTGGGGCTTGTCCAGGTTGACTTCTGTTCTCAAGGAGCTGGACAGCATTGCCATTGTAGGTTCTGCTCTTATAAAAGTGGTCCTGGCTCATTTCCCATCAGAGCCCTTTGTTCATATCTCAGATATCTGAAGGGAAGAGTGAGAACTCCATTAGGAAATGTGGCATTTAACCTAATAAATTAAGTGTCTTAGATTTGGCAGGGATTTGAAATTTACAGCATGTAAATAAAATTATTAATTACATAAGATATTGTTTGTGGAGATTCTTGATCCTTCTGCTTTGGAGTGTAAGCTACTTTGTAGGCAGTGCTGACAAATTGTATCATTTTATGGTGAGAGTTCCTGGAAAAACTATGAGTGAATGCAATGAAAGCTGCCATGTGATATTAATAGATCAGCACAGACATCACTGGCTCTTGATGGGAGGTTGGGCATGCAAAAAAACTGGGAGAAATAATCCTAATCAACTGGAGAACCGAAGTGGGGGTGGCAGCAGCTCTTCAAGGGGAAGGAAAACTTGAAAAATCCGATTCAATTTTTTTTTTTTTTTTTTTTTTTAAGAAGTGGCATCTGCAAGAATGGGAGATAATGAAATGTGTATCTTAACTAGACCTCTCTCAGCAGAGACCACTCTGTGAGTGTTTTAGGCACAGGCAGTGCATTCAGCTCTCTGAAAAGTGAGAATCATCCTAGTTTTGGAGGCAGGAAGATGAAGGTTTCAGAGAGCCCTGTGGGCTGGGGTGGGGAAATGAGAGCTGGCTCTGCACTGCCCCACAGCCCCGAGCACTCCCAAACGAGGGCTGGGAATGGGCAGCAGCTGGCAGAGGTCAGATCCCTGCAACAATTCACCTTCTCCCTGCAACAATTCACCTTCTCCCTGCCAGCCCAGGAAAGGGCAAAAGAGAAAACAGCTCCGGTTTCACTCAGTGCTGCAGGGTGTATTTCTCACAGAGCCCTGAGCTGCTCTCGGCTGCTTCAATCCCTCTCCTTGCTCACCCTGAAGGGTTCACTGGCTCCTCCAGCACTGTGGGAAGGATGCTGCCCTGTTCTAGGGTGTCCCTGGAGAGCACAAAATGAGCACACGCACACACAGGTGGAAGTGGCAGAGAAAAAAACACAAAGTTTAATATTTCACAGTTTTCATACAAAAGTTTGAAACCCCGTGGATTGGATATGGAGATCTTCTCCTATCCAACTCCATTGGTTCAGACAGAAGTCCATCAAAGACTTCTTTTATCATGAATGGAATGAAAACAAGAGAGACAGTTATAAAAACACAACTTGTTTACAGCAGAATTTTGTGAGAATTCCAGAGCAACTTTTCAAAACAATCAGAACAAGTTTCAAAACAATCAGAAGGCTGAAATCCAGGGCAACACTAGGGCTTGTCTACAAATTGACTCTATGTTCACAGGATTTTTTAGAAGGTTTATTTATTATCAAGAACAGAGAGCAAACTTTCTCTCTCCAGCCATGTGAGCTGGAGAAGTTGTCTGTCTGTGTCTGACTGTCTTTGCTTTTTGCAGCACAGTCTCACAAAAATGAAAGCAAAATCTAAAACAGAAAATCTCATTGGCCAAAGAAAATATATTATTAAAACAACTTCTCTTATTTACATTTTAGAACAACTTCTATTATTTACATTTTTCTCCTGGGAACTTATGGAAGTTCCCTTTTAAAAATGGAGTAAATATTACAATTCAAAACAACTCAAAAAAAACCCCCCTGCCTTTCTCTTGTGATCTTGTGATCCACTAAAGAGTCACCACCACACAGGACAATCCTGGCTGGTGACCCCAGTGCACTCAGAGTGCATTTATCTTGTTCTGTTCACAGAGATTGGTGGTGGAGAGAAGCTCTGTCCTTTCTCTGGGCTGTGCTGGGAGCTCACTGCAGAGCCTCAGTGCTTGTCTGTGCTCCCAGAGCTTCGTGAGGAGCTCGTGGATGTGATGAGGGCAAAGAGGAAGATATGCCAGCGTTAAACTAATTAAAAATCTTATCATCCTAGTGTGGTTTTTGAGATGGAGTTCCCAAAGCCACCAGGGCTCTGTGGATGGTGTATTTGTGTGCAAAGTTCGGAGTGTCTGGGTCAGTCCTGGAGAGGAAAACAGGGAAGAAACAGGACACTGCAAAGTCACTGGGGATGGCAGGCAGGATAATATTGTGTTTAAATGTAATAAAAACAAGGTAGGAACTGGTTCCTCCTTTGTTCACCTTCGAGGTGAGTGTAAAGCAGGACCTGTGGAGTTATGTGGGGGGTAGTTCACACCACACATTTACCCAAAATGGGACAGAATGTGAAAACTCTGGAGAACCAAAATGTTTTTTGTTTTTTTTTTTTTTTTTCTGTCCACGTGCAGATAAAGTGAATTAAATATCATTTTTCTGCTCCTGTTTTTGTGGTCCTGTAATACGAGGGAAGCTCAGCAGACACCTGAGCCCCTGCAGGTTAAGGACTGGTTGCAGAACTGGTTGGGATCAAGGCTCTGGAGAGAAGCAGGTATCAAGACTCAGGGTATGGTGGTGGTGGGGGAATAATCTCATTCCCAGCTTTGTCAGGCATTGCAGACATCCCCCAGGGTGGTGGTGTGTGTGCAGTGTGCTGATCACTCAGCTTTTGGGTGACTTCCTACCGAAGCAGTTGTGAAGAAGCAGCAGAAAATCAGAGCAGCTTCCCACGAACCAGGATGAAAAAGGAGTTAGGCTTAGCCAAGGTCACAGAGGTGACCCTGGGACAAGTAGAAAGATGGAAGTTTGCATCTCCATTGCACATTCTATGAGCTCTTTGTCTTTCTCTGTCTCACTATGTTTAGTTTTTGTTTTTTCCTTGAGTATAATTTCGTTAAGAGTTACACCAAGTGAATAATTTTCCTAATTATTTGTGTCAAGGTCACAGATTTATATTCTCACTCATGTCTGAAGCTTCCTTACCGTTATATTATTTTTCTAATTGTCTCTTTGTTTGGCGAAATAATTGGTATAATAAGGCTTTGCAAGGCTTTCCAGACACATGAGAAGCATAGAAGGGTGTATATGATTTTCTTGAATGTGCCTGACCTTGGCTTTCAGCAATTTTATAAGGAGGCAGTGGGTGAACACAGTCTGGAATTCCCAACTGCACATTTATCTGTTTATGTAATTTGCTGTTAATTGGGATTGCCTGCTTCTGTCAATAGGCTCTTAGACCTCCAGCTTGTGAGATTCTGTCTTGGATCCTGTGGCTCTTCTCTCTCTCTGCCACTGGTTCCCCAGATTTTCCCTTGGCAAACTGCTTCTGCTCAGTCAGTGACTTATTCTGGTGAGAGTTCTCTGCCTGGCTAAAAATTTTTTTGGCATGATTGAAACCAGTGCGAGAAGGAGTGGAAAGAAAGTGGAAGACAACTGCTTGTAATTGTAATTTACTGTGATTCAGGAACCCTCAAGCACAGGCTGCAGTTAAACCCCATCACATCTGCAGTCAGTAAATAAAGTCCTAATGAGAAATTAGGAGTGTTGCAATGATTCCAAGCTTCGTATTCCCATGGAACTCTAAACTGATGCTCCTCCAATATCCAGAAGAACATACCAAGATGAGAAATGAGTAAAATTATGTTAATCTAAGTTAGCACTTAAATGTCCACTGAAGTTTGGTTAACTAGATACTCTAATTTCAGCTACTCATGTACTTGCAGTTAAGTCCTTCGTAAGTGCTTTATTTAGATGTGGATGATGTTTTTTCCCATTGAGCATTCAAGCAGAATGTGGCATTTAACTCCTGCAATTGCAGTAGATTTTACAGTTTCTACTCCTTACTGAAGGGAACTGGAGTTATTTTCTTAAATCTTATTGTGTTACAAGTATGAATTAGCTTATATTTGCTAATCACTGCACTAATCTTTCAGTGTTTCTTTTTTTTTCCTGCGTGGATTCTCATTCCTCAAGTGTTCTTATTGGTGCAGCATCTTGGTATTTTTGTGGGGTTTTGCCAAGTACAGTGGAGACTTCAAACTCAAAGGGGGGAAGGCATGAGTAACATCTAAAAGAGGAATCAAAATCTGTGCTGCAGCGATGCTAAATAGGTCCTTGCCAGAAGGACAGGGATCACTCCTGAGTAGAGGACTGGGGATAAAAATCATTTTAATGTCCTTGAGGATGGGCACAGCTCCTTTGCTGCCCTGCTCTCACTGAGTGGGTGCCCATGGACTGCTGGCTGCCGTGTCCCCTTGGATTTATCCCTCACACCCCAGCTCGGTAAAGGCACCACAGCAGCCAGGGTGAAGTGTTATAAAGTGTGACAAACCCTGTTTTCCCAGAGGACTTCAGCTGCCACGACGCATATTTTACATCTTTCTCTGATGTAATGAGAGGTGTGAGTTCCTTTCTGATGCTGCATTTTGGAGCTGGCTACACGGATTTAGCCTTGCCTGGGGCCAGAGGATGTCCATCAATGTGAAATGTTTCATTCCGGGTGAAGTGGCAACAAATCTTTCTCAGCTGGGAAGAAGGGCTGGGTTTCCTGATGCACTCAAACCCCAGCTTGTGAGGAAAGGGCTCGATGAGCACCCTGCTAATTCTGCAACACAGGTTGGGAAATATTCTGGTTTAATAAAGTGTTGGAATGAAGTCCATCAGAAGTTCCTGAAAATATTTCGGGAATTCGGAATAAAATGTAAAATGATCTGGAAGCATCTGCAGGGGTAAAAGCAGAGCCCACAAAATCATAGCTCTGCAGGAAGTTTAGCTAAACTGAGAAATACTTGGTAAAGGAAATGATGATATAGAAAAAGAAACTTCTAAAGGAGGAAAGAGAAATGCTCCAGAAAAAAAAAAAAAAAAAAAGGAAGGAAGACAAATCTTTTCATTTAGTCAGGTGGTTTGGTGCAAAGAGAGACAAAATCATTTGAATTTTATTTATTCTACCTAATCCTGCTGTGTATTAAAGCAGGAGTCAAAACATCAGGACTTAAACTCTGTCTTGTCATTTGTAAATATCTTCTGATTCCAGGGTCAGCAGTTCCTTTTCACCAATATTTAGGGTATTATTTTTTTCAGCAGTCTCTGGCTGCTTTAAATAAAAATAAATTGGAACTTCTTCATAGAGTGCTGCCCATGAAGAGAATATGTAGTATTCAGGGTTAAAAAGAGAGAAACTAGTAAATTTCTCATTTTGAATAAATTAGCCAAGAAAGTGATATTCCTGATCTTTCTTTGTTATATTTAACCTGCTGCATGTCGAAGCACCCACCCATTATTTCTGTGAAGCTGTTATAGACTGAGGGATGACTGCACATCAGCTAGAGAATGTAGGTGTAAAACCAGAGCTAGGAGGTTGCCTTCTTTTCATCTTTGCTTTCCTTTTCAAGAGACAAATAGAGATTTTCAAGCAATCCCACAAGGAACATCACCTGGGGAGAAGAAACTAAGTAAAATATAATTCCTCCTCACAGTGGGACATAACTAGCTAATTTTTTTTTTTTTTTTTTTAATTTTTTTTTTTTTTTGGTTGTGAAATCTGATTGTAATAACAGGGGAAGAATGCTTTGAAAAGCTGCTGGGATATAAGTTCATGGGGCTCTGGCAACACTCAGCCATGTACCTGGAAGACATTTAAGCCCATGAAGGCTGAAGAGAAATTATGGTAATCAATTGCATTGTTTTTCCCCTCACATTTCAGGACACAATTCAACATCCAAAATGCAGCAAAAAAAAAATCCAAGTGAGAGGAGAAAGGGTTGCCTTGTTAATTCATCTAACTAAATTCTCATTTCGAGGCCCTTTGTTTGGCTGGGGAATAGCACTGGCAGGATAGCTGCTGCTGGCAGAGAAGTTCATTTCTTTCCCAGAAGAAAAGAAATCAAAGCAGCTTTGCACTGATCAGCTGGCACAGGTTGCTGGATCAATGGTTGGCAATTTGCAGGGCTGTGCTGTAGATAAGGCTGTCACATTTTGGCAGTCTCATCACTACCAGTCAGCCACATAATAGCTGATAGGTCCCTTTCAGATAGAGATGAGCAGAAGATAGAAAACTGAAGAGAAAGGGGGGGATAGAGGAGGAAGGGAAGGTGACAATCAGTAGTTTCAGCCTCACTCTTGTGGTTGTGCTCCTTTGGTCTCCAGTTCATTTAAATCTGTGTTTGTGTTGTTGTTAATTCTTGCAGTTTTCAACTCACTGGTGTAATTCTTGGGTTTATGCTTTATCCTTTTGAAAATGAGCAGGCGTTTGCTGAAAAGTAGTGCCTCTCCCCGAGTCCCCAAGCCCAAAAGCACAGGTTCAAGACAGGATCTGCTTCAAGATGCCAAAAATCTGCCTGGTTTCCATCTTAGGACTGTAGTCTCTCACTTTCTTTGATGGAAATGTGACACTGAGTATGGTTTTCTTGAAAAAAGAAAGTGGACTTTTGGCCAGATCTCCTCCTGGTCCATTATTTATTGAAGTTTAGCCCTATGGGGCTCAGGAGTTTCCCTAAGCAAAGGTTCTGCCCTGGGGAAGACAAATTAGTAAAGAAGTGAAAAGAACAGGAGAAAAAGGAGCTTAAGTAGCATCTGAATTATTTTCAGATGTTTCTGAGTTTAAGAAAATTGGGAAAAATAGCAGCTTCCTCTGAATTCTGCTGCTTTCCATTTTTTTTAATGGCTCACTGCAGGTCGTAAGGGAATCTGTTAGACTGGATGACAGCACAATGAAAAGAGGTGAGGGAATCATTACCTTAATACTGATAAAGCTGCTAAATATGCTCAGGGAGATGTAGACATTTCCAAAAGCCTGAGAACACAGAGAATAAAGGATTCATTAATAAAAAAGTGCCCCGGCTGTTCTTAATCATCTTGAATCTTGAGTTTGTATTAGGTGTTCCTGACTATAGAGAATGTTCCCTAATTCAAATTTCTAATGTTCTACACCCTTCCAAAATCAATTATATCCAGTGTAGGGAATAAGTTGGTTTTTGGTTTTTTTTCCCCCTTTTTTTCATATTTCCAGATTTTACCTATTAGGAGGGAAAAAAGCATATTTTCTTCATAAAGGAATAAAAGTAATTTTTCCCGCCACAAAAGCAATCTTCAAATGTTTTTATCAGTGCAATTTAATATGACTCATTTTGAAAATCTCCATACAAATTATTTCTGCTGTTTAGTCCTTCACTCTCTCTCTTGTGAATAGAGGAAAACAACTCCTTTTGATCCATTGCAGAGGAGCTGATGAAACTCTGTGTATCAGCAGTGAGGTAGAAGAACCCTCCCTAAAGTCCAAAAGGATTTGGGATGTACTCAGCCAAGTCTTTCAGACTATTTTCCAACTTGATTTAGTCAATTCTTATGGTGCATTGCACCACTTTGTTGTGACTTGATGTCAGAAATACTAAAAAAAAAAAAAAAAAAAATTGAAAGAGGAGGGGGACTTTCTTTATTGGTATTCTAGGGGATTAAAGACCACTGCCACAGTGGCAGCTGACGTGGATTGTTTATTTAATTCTTTCAATTTGTTCACTTTAATGAAACACCAAAAGATTTGAGGGAGCAGTAATTAACGAGACAGAGCCTGCCTAATGAAACCAGTACAGGAGGATATTTGTTTCAGGGATCAATAAAAGACTGGGAGTGAGGATCATACCGGCATCACTCTGGAAAACAAATCACCTCGTGCCAATCAATTGTCATGCTGCACATGCATAAATCTGTGTGGAGCATTTTAAACACCGCCTCAGTCGAGAGGCGGCGAAAGAAAAGCTCGGTGAATTCGGAGGTATCTCATACTTAATTTGTTGCTCTGTCAGGTACTATAATTATACACGTGGCATTCTTCTTCTGTGCCTTCAGTAGTCATTACTAAGCAAGTCTGGTGACATAATCTAATTAGAGCACGGCTCTCTTAGAGCCCTTTCCGTGGGGTGTCTGTGCGCCATCGCTTTCAGGAGAACCACACAGCCTGCCTTCCCAGAAAGGGAGAAAACAGAGCAGCTGATAAAAAAAGCTACTTCTCTGACAATCCTCTTGGCCCTCCAGAGGCAGCAGTTGGACTCCCTGTTGCCACCAGTTGACTTAGCAATTAATAATGCAGCAATTAGCAGTGAGTTTCCAGATCTCAGTGCACGAGGCGGGATTTTATTTATACAGAGATGTTATAGCAATAACAGAGTGGGAAGGAATCAGCAGAGGAGAAGTTGTGTCTCAAAATAGAGTATTGGTTTGGTTGTGGGAAGAATGGGGTGACTGCTAGAGGAAGGTAAATATGAGATTATTAGAAGCAATTTCGGACTTGATGCGAAATTGTTTTTCTTCTAAAGAACATAAATTCGAAATTACGTGCTTGAAAGGACAGAACTTGGAATATTTTTAAGGGGAAGGTGCAAATTATAGAGAAAGGCTAAGGAACTGGATTATACTGCTGCCTGTACCTGAGAATGGGATTGATGGAGAGAAGATACAAGGTGGCCTCCTTGGAACATCGCCTGTAGGTAACTCAGAGCCCTAATAAGGTTAGAGGTGGTTTGGTTTAGGGTGGGATGGGGTTTGTCTTCTTTGGTTTTCTTTTTGGTTTTTGGGGTTTTTTTTTGGTTGGTTGTTTTTGTTTTTTTAAAGCAGGAGGTACAGACATAGTTCTTTGAGCAAGAACATCCCACACTTTAGCTCAGCCTTTGAGCTGAGCACTGGAGCAGTCCCAGAGCCTCGGCAGCGCTGAAACCAAAATAACCAAGGCAATGTTCGTGTGGAGATTGGAGCTGCAGAGAATCGTGTGGAGGGAGATTGTCAATGAGATCCATTTGGGAGGCTGGAGGAGCTTCAAAAGCTTTACTTTTTTTTGATCCTTGTAGATGCAAAGATGAATGACAGTTTTGCTGCAGTTCTTGGTATATTTCCAGGAATTTTGTTCCAATGCACTTTTTTTCATGGTTTTTTTCTTGTCTGCAAAACAATTAGAAGATGAATGTTACAGCTCTGGCTGATGCACACTTTGTTAGGTATTCAGAAAAACTCATTTTGACTATGGAAACACATTTTCAGCACAAATTCAGAAATTTAAACCATCACATAAATCTTACTGGCCTTGTTGAGTCCAGCCTCAAGAATCATACCCAGCAATTGCATTTGTAATTGACTGGCAGCCAGAGCTGAGCTGTAGTTCTGAAACTTCTCAACCCTTGTGAAGTGGAAAGTAGCTCTGACTGCCTTTGTTCCTGGGATGGCTCGGACTCCCAACACAGGAGAAGGAGGAATTTGTGTGGAATACTCAACCTCCAGCAGCCACAAAGGGGAGGGAATGCAGCAAGGAGAGAGTAATTGCACTTAGGTCAAAGTATCAAAGACAAGATGATCCAGAAGTCACACAAGGTGGAGAGATTTATGGGGTAGAAGCTGCACTAGATTGGTGAGAGGGAATTGTCTTTAGCCACTGCAAGTAGTAGGTTCTGGTAGCAGGATATTGCCCCATCAAATTGTTGGAAGGTACATGGAATAGCAGGACCACCTGGAGAATTCTTCAGTGACTACTTGGAAATGTTATTTCTTATTATTTCACCCATGTGCAGACATGTTGGTGGTGTGATTTTTTTTTTTTTTTTAATATATATTTATGATAACACAAATAATATGTCATCACAGCAAGTGAATGGGCTGTGGGAGGGTATGAGACAAGAATGTGTTCCTTTTTCAGCCTTTCCTTTGTGTAGCAGGAGAATTGATTTGGGGTGAGGGAAGACTTTACATAGGGAAACTGATTTACCATTCATTGAGATCCTTGAACAGATTTCAGCTGTAAAAAGAAAACAACATCTTCCCACAACCACCAATTTGGAAACAAAAATATTGCAGAGAATAAGGGCTCTCAGTGAATATGTCAAAAATCTAGATTTCATTAATCAAAATGAGATGCAAAACATCTCAGTCATTCAGCTGTAGAGACACTAAATGCAGCTATTTAGGATTCAACCTCATCTCTTCTCCACTATTTACTAGTTTGTGCTCCTTGTCAGTTAAATGCATCCCTTGTAGGGAGTTTTAAAATTCCCAAGTAAAACAATTGGAAACGTGAATTGTACAAGACAGGACTGGTAAAAAGCTTTTTTTGTTTTTTTTTTTTTTTTTGCTGTAGCCAAAATATGAATCATGAGAAAGAAGTGCTGCTGACAGGAAGAAAATTGAAATCTTTGAGGTGCAGTGCTGGCAAAATTTCAGAAAAAGTAGACAAAGGCTTGCAGCAAATTTATGTGTTTGCTCATGACAGCCATCGGAATGATCATTATCAAAAATATATAATTAAATGAAAGCAGTGCTGGAAGGTCATGGTAATAGAGGACAACCATGGTCACAGGGATAAAAGATAATCTGGGAGGTTGGATCCTGCTGCTCAAGGCTATCACTCACTTGAGACAGCTTCTAGGATTCTGTGGTGTGTAGGCTATAAATGAGTTTGTTTTGGGGTTTTGGCTTGTTTTCCTTTTTTGGGTTTTTTATTTTTTTGTGCTTTCCTTGTGTTTATTTTAACACTGTAAATCTGATGATATCATTATGCTACTTCTGGAAGAGGAATTGATCCTCCTCCACTTTTGACAAAGGATACAATTGTGAGGTTAATGGTTGCTGAGCTGCACAGGTATTGCCTGTGTCCTAGTCTGCTTTGAGAGCTGTGGCTTTGATTTTTAAAAACCCCACAACCTCTGATGAATACACCTTACAATGAAGCTTTATGGAGAACATTTATTCTCTACACATGACCCTGCATGACTGATAGTGACATTTCTTTGTGGTTAAAGACATCTTCTTTCTCTACAATGACAAAAAACCAAACATGTTCCTTTTCTGCTTCCATTAATACTTCTCTGATTTTTATGTAAGTGTTGGTTGGTTTTTTTAAAAGTACTTTTTTTTTGTTGTTACTGCTGAGTTTATGAGTGAGTCGCCTTTAGCTGATATTCTTCTCTCTTCATGTTTTGATATTTGTCTTGTGACTTAAATATTTTTTTTCTGTCAAATCATAAGCACATGTTCATAACACGACCAGGTACATTTTCAACACAGAGAAAAAAAAAGGTGGAAAAAATCCATTTAATTTGCAAGGACCATTAGAACAACTCAGTGCTCAGGCTCTTGTTTCCTACTTTCATGTCCAGTCATAATAAATAAATTAAGGTGCATGACTTATCAGTAACAATGAGAAGGTTGAATTGAGCTATGTTATATCTTAAAGTGCATTTCCTTTGTAAAATGATCTGAGATATGAGGAAGTTGTAAATGTTCTATATGAGAGCATGCATCAAAATTTGATGTTCTGCTGGGGAGGTCAAATTACTGATTGACATGAGCTGGAATTCACAAGATACTCAACTTTTCTGTAGTGCAAAGGGGCACATCATGTTCATGAAATTCACCTAAATTTCTCCTTATTTTTAATATTCCCCTCTTTCTTTATTTTAGAGCGTGTACCTGCTAGATTATATTAATTACCCTGAAACAACAGACATAAATCAAACATCCCAACTGATTTCATCCCTAATGTATCTCAGAACACTAATTATTAGCAGAAATTAGGAAAAGCTTCACATGACTAGGTATGCAATAAGCAAGAAAGCAAAGGCTCTCAGTCCTTTTGGTGCAAGTTGTCCCTCCCAGGCTCAGGTGGGAAATGCCTTCAGAGCTGCAGTGTGGCTGAAAATATTGCAGTGCCCCTGTGTCTGTAAAAGTTCTCGTAGGTGTTTGACATTTGTGGGTATGTCTGAATCTTTTCCTAAAGAAATCAGGTATGTGAGTAGCTTTGGCATAGTTTAGGATGCTGAAAGAAGAAATTTTCATCTTCTTCTCTCTTTAATGTCTCTCTTTCGTGTACATCTGTCTTTTTTTACCCAAGGGGTCTTTCCTCACTGCCTAGGACTTAGGCTTGAAATTTTAGCCAGCTCTTGGCCACAGTCTTATCATTTATGTTGGTGAAATGTGTTATTCACAACACCAGTGGTGTCTAGATATCTATTGCACATATAAAATCAGTGTGAGGCAAAAAATGGCTTGTTTTTATGGTGTATCAATATTCATGGCAATTGTAATTGCTGTTTCAGTTGTAAAGAGAGAAGAAATGGGGAACCTATTAAACAGATAAAATATCAAGCATCCGAATTGTGAAAATGATTTAGCATCTAATCTAAGTCAATCTGTGCAGATTCTGCTGGAAAGGCTTAGGGCTATTCCATCCTAAAAAAATTTTGCAAGTAGTTACTGTTACTTGCATTTATTTATTTAGAAAATGTTGGATTCCTTGCATTTGAAGGATTCAGGGAACTAAAAATGGGCTCTTTCTTTTCTCCTCTGTCCATGCAGAAGAGCCAATGTGGGCACAAATTAATGTGTCACACAAAGGGGAGTGTGGCTGGCTCATTTTCTCCCTAATACTTTGAAACTGCTCCTCACTGCTGTGTGATTGGGTATATGACAGCTAGAGAGACTCATTTAGGATAGGGAAATACGACTGGAGAGTCTCCAGGTGTTTGGGTTGATTTAGATGCGTTTGTAGTTGTGTCAGAGAGAGAATAAACCCTTAGGAAAGCCATAGAGCTGTGATGTATTGCACTACAAGGGCTGCACTAGAGCCCCTGTCTGGCAGTGTAAATAAAGACTTTTATATTTTCATTTATTGACTGCGGTGCTAAGAAAGCTTTGCATTGCCTGGTGGAAGTGGCTGAAAAATAATGTATGGAAAATCTATAGGAGACACGGAGGCATTTCAGAAAGTAAAGAGCAATTGGCTATATCATCAAAGACAAAAGCACTGTTATATAAAGGTTGCTTTGATTCTCCAAGAACCTATTGATATTTCCCCAGGTATTGAGCTGCTAACAACACCTTCAGCAAAAAAAAAAGGCAAAATCTGCTCTCACTGGGGGTGAGTGGGGCTGAATATTCCATTTCTATTTTCTTAAATGATGATATCCACTGCAAAGAATGGGTCCAGGCCCTCTGCCACTGGGGCTGTGGGATCCTTTTCTCCAGCTACATCATCACCAGACTGAGCTCTGGGTTCTGTGGAAATGCAGCAGTGCTGACCCAACTGTGTTTGGGGACGAGGCCACACTGAGGTCTGGAGAAGAGACTGAGCCTGCAAACCACAACTTGGTCTGGTTTTTAATGAACATGAAAAAAAATGGTGCATCAAAGACCATGAAAAACTCACACATTCCATTCAGTCTATATTCACCTTTCTTTTCCTAGGCTTTTGTATCACTGAATGTGCAGGGGCTATGATATAGTATGTAATAACTTCAATATTTTCATAGAAATGAGTGATTAACACTTCACAGACCAATAAAATTCACTCATCACGTCATTAGCTCATTAAAATTAGCTGTTTCCTACAGAGCACATACATTGTCCTTTGCTCTAGAGTAAGTCTATATAAAATATACAGCAGTGAATGTACCCCGAAGGCTTTTAAGCATCAAAATACGAGTGTGGAGCAGGCAGGAAGCACTGGCCTGAGTTCTGCCACTGCCACAGTTCCTGATGCCATGAATCAGTCCTTGTGGCTCTGATTATCACACTTAAAGAGGAAATGGATGTGAACAGAGAACAGCTATGGAGGAGACCACAGCCCACATTAGTCTTTGGAGACTCTTCCTTCCCAATCAAAATCTGGTTTTTACTCACATTAAGTATCAAAAAAAAAACCCAAAACAAAAAATACAAAACACAATGATCTTGATCTAAAAATTCTCCAGAAATGTCTGTGAGATGTTTGTAGTTATCTCTTATTTATACACATTTGATGAAAGAAGGAAATAGGATCTGGATATACAGTCTGTCACTCATCCTTTGATCAGCACCTGTGCAGGAAATGTCCCCAAGAGAGGAGAAATGTGCTCCAGGATCACACTGATGTGTGAGGTGTCTGCTGAGCCACAGGTGTAAAGGGGAGGGGGTGTAGGAATTTACCTGTGTGTTTCACTCTGTGCAAAGAGTGCAAATCAGGAAAATCAAAGATTTTTGTAATAGTGCAAATTTAGTGCAGTTCATCAATAAGGCATGAGAGAGCTGGGGTTCTGAATTTACAGGAAAATTTACAGGAAAAGGGGTTCTGAATTTGCAGGAAAAGAATTGAAGGAGTTGGTGGTGAGGTGGGGGTGGATCTCTTCTCCCACATAACAAGTGACCTGATGAGACAAAACAGCCTCGAGTGGTGCCAGGGGAGGCAAAAATTAGATATAAGGAACAGATTCTTCACTGGAGGGGTGACTGAGCATCAGAACAGCCTTCCCAGGGATGTGGTGGAGTCACCATCCACAGAAATGCTCAGGATATGTGTGGCTGTGGCACTTGGGAACGTGGTTTAGTGGTGAGAACTGCGGTGCTGAGTTAGCAGCTGGACTTGATCTTGGAGGGCTTTTGCAGCCTTAGGGGTTCTGTGCAGGGATGGAATTCGGAGCTGATCCATTGGCACAGCAGCATGGCCAGTGCTTGTGCAGGAGCATTGAATAAATTGCACTTCTGTTCCCCTTAAATGCAAATTAACCATTCCAGTCCCACTGCCCTGCCCTCACCCCACTGCAGCAGAGGAGAACCCTGGTTCCTGGGGGTGAAGCTGTTCAGGGCCTATTTACCTGTCCAGGATATTTTCATCTTGGAACCCATTACCAGTGCTGGTAATGAAATAAATGTTCAGTCCCATAACTTGATTTTGGACCTTCCTGATCCTCACACCGCAAATTCCAATGCTTTGGAGGAGAGATGTATGCCTGTGGGCTTTTTAAATTAGCAGTTCTTACCAAGTGCCTGTATATGGTGTGTAATTATGTGTTTTTAACTCCCTAAGTTTGCTTTTATCTCTTTGATTTGCACACACACGTACCCAGTCACATGGCACATAATCCAGCATGCCTACGAGGTGCTGCTTACAAACATTTGTGAATCTTCAAGTTGTTTCTGAGGGATGATTATGTTTGTGAGTTTGTTAAAAAAGATGTTGCTTTTAAAATCACAAGGTTTAGCGTTTTTTTTGTCACATGCACAGCAATCATGTGAAAAGAAAATCATGGAACTTTCTGCTTTCTTTCCCTGGAGCGATTCCGAGGGATTAGTTTATCCCAGTGCACTCCTTTGCTAAGGGGGCAGACCCTTGCTTAGGCCAGCAGATCACAGGGGCACGTTTGTGCCATTACCCTGCCAGGAAAGCAGCAGTAATTGCCCAATTTAGGCTCACTGCTGTTTTCCTGTGGCTCGGGTGAGTGGGCAGCGTTGGGACCAAGGGAGAGCAGTGGGACACACCTGGAGCCAGGACTCCTCCAAACCAACCCCATGGCTGCAGCTGCTAAAAGCAGTGTGAGTTTCATAATTCCAGCTTTTCCTGCCTCTCCCCTGCTTTAGTCCATTTTTCTATATTCTGTTTTAGCTGGAGTCTCCCTAATTTCGCCACTCCCCCGTGGTGCCCGGGATTTTTTATAGCTGTAAAAATTGTGAGTTGTTGCCGTGGAAACACAGTTGTTCGTGCAGCTGTTGTAACTATACTTGTTAATTTTGCTTTATCACAAAAGGTTGCAAAGCTTTTCTGTATTTGTCTGACATTTCTTGGCCCTGTAACTCTTTATAACATTCTGTTTGACAAATTGGAGGAGGAAATAGAAGTTCAGCCTCACCATGTACAGCATGCCCCCATGTCCTGACTGAATCACCTGCTTTCCTGCCCTTGGAAGCCTCCAAACTCCACTCAGTCTCCTTCCTGCCTATTTCAAAAAGACAGGAAAACGTAAGAATTTTTGAAAATGTCTTTCGATATTCTACATCAGAGCTGCTATGTGCAGATGCTGGGGACAGCAGGAAGCAGCAGCTCCTCCAGGTTTCTGCATGGGAGCAGACAGCTGCAGGCAGATCAGTGCCAGTGCCAGTGCCAGCCTGGGCCTTGGGACAGATCTCCTTAGGGCAGATCTGGCAGGAGCAGCAGGACGTGCCAGGTGATGCTCGACTGCTTCGCCCACGGAGGGCACATCTCCCACCACAGCTCCAGAGGACTCCTGTTCCTCCCTGCCACCCTTGTTACAAGAGTTCCTAATCCTCTCCTTTGGGCCTCCTGCTCAAGATCAGCTCCTCGAAGCAAAAGGCATTTGCTGTCTGTCAGTGCTGAGGACTGGGATTGTTAGCTTGGAGAGGAACCACAGAGGATCCCTTTCCAGGACAGGCCTCCTCCCGTGCCAGCTGCACGCCCGTGCCAGAGCTTCGAGCTGGCAGAAATGTGCAGGCAGGAGAGGCAGATCGTTATGAAACTTGTGTATGTTTGCTTTTTTTTCGCCAAGGCTCCTAATTGCCAGCATATTTTCCGTGCATATACCTGTCAGCTACACCAGTTTAGCTGGCACTGCACTGCCTTTATGCTGTCTTATGGTTTTATGGCAGTATAAAGAAATGGTTTGGGTTTTGCGAGTCGCTTCCTCTCTGAGCTTTCCCATTTCCCCTGCCTGCTACAAGAGCTGTAATAGCAGGGGAGGACAGGTGGGCACTATTTCTTCTCTCTGAATTATTATTGGCTAAACCAATAAAAAGGACAAGCTGCTAAGTGCAATGTTACAGTGATTTTGTCTCCTGGCATTGACTTGCTTTCCATGGGCCTTAATCCACTCTAACACCTTTGTGCTGCACACCGTTTGTAGCTAAAGTTTTTGGAACTTTATTGTGAGACTCGAGTCGAGTCAGCAACAGAAAGAACAGTCAGAGCTGGCTTTAGGTGACCAGTGTGGTTTGACTGGATTTGCTGTCTAGAAAGATAATCTTGCTCTGTTGTAGTGTAGTGTAACTTTAATCTCTATTTAATTTATTCATGCGATTTCGCTGTGCTAAGTTATAGATTGTATTCTTTAAAGCAGTTTGTTAGGAAGGCTACTAAAAAGGAGATGAAACCAGAAACACCTGAGCAAGTAATAGGCAAATATAAGTGCTGAAGCAGCCAAGGAATGGATGTTTGTGTTTGCTTATAAAGAACCTTTATAAACTCCACGGGAATTGTAGCAATTCTTTTAAAGTCGTCGTTATCTGATGAGAACACAAGTTTTTCAATCCAGTTGCGAAAATTACTCAGTAACTTCAGAGGAAAACAGCAGAACGAAAAAAAAAGAAGACAAGAGTGGACAATTAAGGAGTTTCTTGAGCTTGGGTTAAGAAGTACAGAGAACATCCTGAGGGTGATCAAAGGCACTTTTCTACCCCATTCTCTTTGGTGAGAATTCACTTCTCGGAATAAGCGATGTTTCTGCAGAGAAGCACAAGCTGTACCTTCAACCCCTCGATTACATTCATTACCCTGTCAGGGATGATAGAGGATCTGCTATTTTGCCCCAGTTTCTCCTTGTACAGGGAGAGGATTTACAGAACTCCCTGTTTTTTCTGGCTGGGCAACTGCAACAAAGTGAATTCCTAACTTCAGATTCAGGGCAGTAATTTAAAGTAGAGGATGGTACCAGTTTCAGAGCAGCATCTCTGTTATAGTTGTAGAAAATATTTAATTATTAAAATAAGCACAGCCTGGATTGTTGAAATGTTGACAGTTAAACTAATCTGTATTTTTCTGATTTTATGACAGTACCTCAAACAGTTGCTTCTACTGGTTGTGTTGAGTATAGCAAATAAATTCTATTTGACTCTACAAAGTTCATATACTAGCAAATGCAATATTCTGGGAGCTAGATATTAATGGTCTGTGAGTATCTGTACTTTAAGGATTGGTAAACTTATTAAGAATTTATTGAGGTTGTGTCCTTGGCTGCTGATTGGATTGAGCTGTGAGAAGTGTTGTACAGTGTGTTCTGTCGTATTCGGATATTTTCTTCCTCTCTCAGCCCACCCTGGGAGGACACTCTGACATAATAACCTTCACAACACAGATTTCCACAACTTGATCTCTGGGACCTTAATATCTGTTGGATTTGCAGAGTTTGGGGTTTTTTTATTGGTTTTTTGAGGGTTTTTTGTGGTTTTGTTTGTTTGTTTGTTTTGGGGTGGGTTTTTTGGTTTTTTTGTTTTGGATTTGGTTTGTTTTGTTTTGGTTTGTTTTTGTTTTTGTTTTTTTTTCTTAGCTTGGAGGATGCTTTAGATGGGAAAGAGATTTTCAGTTGCAAAACACTGTGCATGTATCAATGCAAACACACCCTGTGCTGCTCTAGCAACAGTGCAGGCAATAGGCCCAAGGAGATCATTGTTGTGCTCCTGTGAGACCCTGCCTGGAGTCTGGGCTGGGGCTGGGCTTGGGCTCCCTGCTCCAAGATAAGCACAGACCTACTGAAGCAAATTAACAGGGGCCACCATGAGCTGGGGCAATGTCCCATGAGGAGAGGATTAGAACTTTTTGGGTTTGTCTCTTTGGAGAAGAGGAGGTGAAGGGAAAATCTCATCACAGTCTGCAGGTGTCATAGAGAAGAGCAGAGAAAATGGAGACACTATGAGTGTCTAATGCTGGAAGAAATTTCCCAGAACTGTTCTGGAATCTCCATCCTTGGAGAAATTTAGACATGGCTCAGGGCAATATCTCCTAGGTAGATGTACTCTGAGCAGGGGGGGTTGGACTAGATGGGGTCCAGAGGTTGCTTTCAGTCAAAATTATTCTCGCCCTCTCTAATTTTTTTTTTCATCTCATCAACCTTATCAAAAATATGTTCAACATCTACACAAGTAACTAAGGAGATAAAAGAGGAAAGGCTTTGTATTTGAGGATTGATTTTGCTGTTTGTTAAGCAGAGAAACTATTACAAAACAGCAGATATTTGCCATTGTGGGAGCACCTAAGAAGAGAGGAAAAAAAATAACTAAACAAAAAGCTAACAAACCCCCCCAGGAACCCCCTAATGGAGATTGTTCAGATCTCAGAACTCTGTCAGAGAAATGGAAAAAACAAACAACCCTGTCTTAAATTCTCCTTGCAGGGATGGAGTGGCAGTGGAAATGGATGCTGCCTTTGCTACCAACGCTAGCATCTTGATCTATGCACTTTGCATTTCCTCAGCTCCCTTCCCTGTTGTGTTCCAGCTGTTGAACTCCAGAGTCAAAAAGCTAACAGCTTTGCAGATGAAGTTCTGCTCTCCCATTCCTGGCTGTGATTGCTCCTGCCAGCCTGTGTTTGCCTCTCCCTGGGTCTCACACAGATTAGTTCCCCTCTTGGCACCCAGGATTTGCATCAGGCTATTAAATGCACGAGGATGCCGTGAGTGAGTACCTACCAATATCCTAAAGACACTTTGGGCCCTGAGAGCCTTTAGGGGCTTTATAAACTGGCTCATGTAGATAAGGAGATACCTCAGTGAGACACCTTTGGCAGCTGCTGCAGCAGCCTGAGGACCTGAAACGAGATTTAGGAGGGTTACTCTGTGCTTTGTTCTTGATTCTACTAAGGGGAGGAAAAGCTCTGTAATACAAGAGGGTTGAATTCCAGCTCTCTCAGAAATAACTGTAGAGAATTAGTTGCCACTAAAGTATTATTTTCTTCCACTGTTTTCTACCACTGGGATCACAACACTTTCTCAAAAGATGCCAGTCACAAACAGGATTTTTTTTTTGTGAATACCTCTCCATCTGCAATATAAGCTTAGAGATGAGTATTATAAAATGAGGAGTGGGTATCAAGGCAAGTATTTGTCCTCCAGCTCCCTAATTTAGAAAGGGCTTTTCTTGTTAGCAGATGTTGTCTTTTGGTGTCACATGTTCATGCCAGTACTACCTGACATATCAGCAGCCTTCTGATGGCTGGAGGAGTGAAAAGGGGAAGGCTGGTAAGGGAAGGAGGAGTCACTGTTGAAATGATCACATGATCATCACTAATGGTTCAGTAATAAAGGATAAAGCTATTCTCTCTTCTCAGAACAGCTTTATTGACAATACACTATGTTCTTCAATACTTCAGTTGTGAAAGGGAACTCCTGTAGTTGGTGTGCAGCCCCTGGGCAAGAAAAAAGTAGTAAGTTCTTTCCTCCAAAGGGCACAACAGACAAGTGCCAGAATTCTGTGCCATCTCTAACTGGTGGCTTGGAGTCTCCCAGCTGGGCTGTGCTGAACTGCTTTGAGAGTTGTGCTGAGGGCACAGAGCACTGGCACAGGCTGCTAGACAGGCAAAGGGTTCATTTGACTGCTCTGGAAAGCACCAACAGAAGAGTGTGGCAAATCCACTTGTCAGCCAGAGGAAAGGGAAATGAGTTGTTATTACTGAAGCATGTGTTGTTATTTCAGAAATAACCAACATTGGTCACAGAAATAGTAACAAGGTGGTTGCTTTAAGGTGCTTAATACCTGTTGCTAACCCTGAAAAGATTTCTTTAGGCACTTTTGTGCCTCACTGGTTCTTGCAGCATTGAATCTGTCAGATTGTTTTCAGTTTGACAAAAATGTAAATATCTCAGGTTGTTTTTCTTCTTATCACTTTGGCCAAAGAGAAGAACTTCTATTTTGGGATTTGTTTTCACAGTTTGTGTTGCACACACACACTGGTTCTGTTCTGTTCACACAGACACAGAGGATTCCAGCAGCTGAGCAGGCTGAGGGGATCTCTCTCTCCTTCTTTCTATCTTCCTTTTTATATTAATATCTAATCTAAATATCAATTCATAATAAAGCCTTCTGATTTCTGATCACTCAGTCAACAGACTCTGATAGTGGAGGGCCCTGAGAACCAGGGCAGCTTCTCTCCAACAAATACCTGAGAAGGGAAGCATGGAGACAGTGCAGAATAAATTGGAATGGAATTGCCTGTTGTTAGCTGCCATGCCTGCAGATATAATAACTACCCATGGACCAAGGCAAGGCTCTGATGCAAACACAGGCTCCCTTTAAATGTCCAGCATGGACAAAAGAGTTACTGGGGCTGCTGAAGTAGCTCATCTGTGTAAAAATACAGCTCTGATCTTTTTAACAACCCAGATTAAGCATAAAAACACCAAAATAAAAATGAGAATCTATCAGTGAGTGTCTGTGCCCTCCTGTAAACCATAACAGGAAAACTGAAGGAAGCTGAAAGATGATTTAGTGACTCCCTCGTAGCATGGTTGGACTTCTTGTCACAGGTGTGCACAGTGAGCTCCTCAATTCAGCATCTTATAGGTAAGAGAAGAACTCGAGAGGATGAGGGTGTGTTAGTCCTTCTCTATAAGACAAACAGATTTCTGTAGCTCACCAGTTTTTTATAGATTTTTTTTTTTTTTTGTATTCCTGACATGAGGTTTACCTTCATCATGGAATTACTTTGCAACCAGAAAGAGTCAAAAAACATGAGGGATTTTAAAGCTTTCTGAAACCTTTCTGTTTCAGTAGATTTTTTTTTTTCCCAAAACATGCCAAAAAGCTGATCAGCACGTTGAAGGTATGCATGTGTGTGAGTTGACATGTGTGTCTATGCACACTGTGTATAAATAGACATTAAAAACCAACATCTGAGAAGCCACTCTCAGCAGGAGCTATGCCACAGGTGAAAAGGTGATTTTTTTAGGGCCATTGAACACCATAAATGTGTTCATTGTATCAGTGCTTCAGAAATACCCATTCTAAATGACTTTGTGTTGATCCACTGTGAAAATTCATTGTGCTCAATTGCCCTCAAAATTTCTCATTTCTCATCTGTGCTGTTGCAGTCTGCTGGCTGCACACCAGGCCACAGCACAGCTGGGCAGGCACCCGGCTCCAGAGGGCCTGAAA
The DNA here is from genome assembly GCA_013400515.1 of Erpornis zantholeuca. NCBI lineage: Eukaryota > Metazoa > Chordata > Aves > Passeriformes > Timaliidae > Erpornis > Erpornis zantholeuca. The sequence continues at coordinate 669,044 of VZTN01006706.1, read as the reverse complement.
AGGAGTTTTATTTCCTGCCAGGCTGCTCTGTGCTCCCCAAAAATTGATCTGTGTCCAGGGCTTGGAGCTGTGAGGCTTTCAAAGGTGGGAATAGATTTTGGGGAGCTGATGTGGAGTCATGCACACGCAGAGGTTCATGTGTGTCACATGTATGTGAGGTGTGGAAAATGGAAATTTGCTTTAATTTTAATCATACCTTTGATGCAGAGAAGTCAAACCTACTCTCACATCAGTTCAGTTATATTCAATTTAGCAGAAAAAAAAATAAAACCCTATCAGGTGGCATAAATAACTTTCAGCATGCATGGCAAGAAGTTGAGTTATAAAAGGATTGTTTGGGTGTTTTTTGACACCTTATTGAAACAAGATTTACAGGGAGAGTTTTTCCATTTTAAAAAGGAACATTTATAGCTGACTTTCAATATGTTTTATATGTCCTTTAATTTACTGTATTATCTGATTTCTTATAAAAACCTCTACATGCCAGCCTTTCAACTGCGAGGGGAACAAATGCTTGCTTTGGAACAGAGGATGGTGACATTTCAAACCTCTCCAGGATGTATCTGCAGATGTCTTGGTTGATTCTTAATGTGTTTCAATACCTTGGCTGCTGCCTGTGGATGCTCCCAGGCACTGGAATATGGATGATGTTCTAGAAACCTGGTGGGATTGACAGAAGGGTTGGGTGAGGAAGTTTTGTCTGGGAAGATGAGCACTTTGCATTCAAATGAGACGTGGCAGAAAGTGTGTTTGTGTGGAGCACAGAGCTGCAAATGTAAAAGAAATGTTGGTTTGCTTCAGCTTACAACCTCCTGCTTGTAAGCTCACAGACAAACTCCTGCCTGTACTTTAGACGAGTTGGACACTTTGGCTTAAAAGGGCAGGAGATGCTTAATCTTGTAAGAAGAGCTTGATTTTTCTTCCAGTTAGTAGGAACTTTAATTACATCCTTGTGCTAACATCTTGCTGGAGTGATGGTTCATTTCTGAGCTGCTCCAGCAGGGGAGTTCCTCCTCGAGCCCAGCACAAGGCACTGCCCCAGCAATGATTCAGCCTCTGTTGTTAAACCTGAGATCCAACAGGACAATGTCAAGGTCAGGCTCTGCCTCACTCACAGTCGGTTAAACATCTGAACTCCCTACACTCCTATATTTTCCTACAAATTCAAAGCTCTGTGTTGTTTATATGGTTTTAATCTTGACAACTGAAAATGGAGAAAAAGAGAAATAAGCTGTTTCTCTTTTTTTTTTTTATTTTTTTTTCCTTTAGCAGTCCATTTGTCTTCCATCTCTGCTCTGCACTGGCTTTTGTTTCTCAAATAGATTCCTTGTAAGCAGGTGAAATCTGTCTCCCAGGGATATGAATACCAGTAGTCATTTTTAAAAGAAAAAGAGTATTTGCAAGCACACTGCATTTCTTGTCTGGGATGTTAAGTGCACAACAAATTTTAATCTTGGCAAACACATTGAGCACCTCCATGTCTCTATGTCTCTACATTAATTTCTGGAATCTAGTAATGATACTCTGAGTGGCAAAGAAGTACTAATTCATATAAATGGTGGTATGAACAGTCATAATTCATCTGTTCTTCAGGTGTAAGAAAAGACCAAGTATTCTAAACCAGAAAATAGTATCAGATTTGATTTTATAGAATGGTTTGGTTCTTTTGAAGTTCTTGGGAGCAAAAGGAAAGAAGTCCCTCATTTAATTTTTTTTTTTTAATTTATGTATTTAAATTCATTAAAAGAGTAGAACCATTCTTATAAAGAAAATAAAACATCAGAGAAATATTCTTCTCCCCAGGCTTGTGAGAGCTGGGCTTTGTCTAAATTATTTGCTGACTTCAGTCATCCATTTCTCAGAAAGAAAAAGAAAAAGGTAGAGCATCACATAATCTCAGAAGGTCTCTCAAGAGAAGACAAAGGCCAGCTCGTGCCTATTGTCTAGACTCAACCGTTCAATACTCATCATCTTATTCTTCTTATTCTTATGCCTCAAAGTAATTTCAAAATGAGGAAAGATAATGGGAATGGTTGTACAAGAGCAGTATCTCTGGCAAATATGACTGATTCTATAGAAAAGGAGCTGCTCTTGTTACAAAGCTTTAATTTTCTTTTACTTAGTTTTACAGCAGGTATTCAACATTTCACTGCTGCTTTTATGGCATTTCAAAAAAAACATTTGCTTTCCCAGTAATAATATTATATTTATGTCATCTGTAAATTGCAGGGCTACGATTGCATCTTTTGTTTCCATAAAGTGCATTTCCATTGCAGTTGCACTCTGCTTCATAATTAAATCACTTTCAGTCTAAGTGAGTACAGGAAATCTATGCTTCAGTGTGCAAGGCTGCTGACAAAGTGAAGGGTAACCCAATTCTCATCCAAGCAACTTTTTAATTAGTTGCTGCACATCTGAGGATTAGGCTTGTTGGGATGTCTTGCAGAAAATAACATTAATATTCAATTTGGTTAAGGACTTTCAATAAACAAACAGAATTAATAAAGCTATTAAGCAAATGTCTCTGATGACCACTTTCCACACGGATTGCAACTATTCAGAAGCATTTCCAAACACAGGCAGCTGAGGTGGTTTGCTCTGCCCATGTTTTGGCTGAATCTTGAGGAGCTGCTGGGTATTTTCCATCCTGAGCTCATCTGCATTTGAATTTGCTGAATTTCCTGGGGTCTACAAAAGCCAGGTGCAAGAGTGCTCTGTTACAACTTTGTTATCACCATCTCAGAGCACAGCATTTCATTTTCTGTGTCTATTTTGTTTCAGAATATTCTGCATCTGAACAAGAAAGATTTTTTTTTTTCTTTTTTTTTTTTTTGTGAGTTTGAAATTTTTTTAGATATGAAAGGTTTGTTAAATTATGCCTTTATCTGTTTTTTGGTTTTTATTTTAAATGTGAGGAGTGGTTTTGTGAAATGTTTTCGATGAGCCTCTACAGCTCCAAGTTAAATGACTGGCATTAAAAAAACAGCTCATCCAATGTAAAACTGGGAATTATTTTAGGCTCATATTGTCATTTGAAAAATCTGGAATTTCAGTGAAAGAGAACTGGTATAAAAATTAATTCATATTTCTTGGAAAATAAGCTCTGCTACTTACGTCAGTCCTGGCAAGTTGGTGTTGATCTTGTGTGGAGATTTTGGCTGGTTTTATGGTGTCATAAATTCACTTTATGTTATAGCTTGCTATAGATCACAAACATCCTTTCACAACTTTCGAGAGCTATTGAGGTAACAGTGATGATATAACTTCTCCCAAAATGTTCTGTTAAGGTTCCTGTAGGGACAGGTTGTGTTTGCACTGAAGAGGCATTCAGATCCTACCTGATATATACTATTATTTCTATATTCCATGTATTTGCAAGAGTGTGTGTGTGAAATTGATTTCACTTTGATTATTTTTTTGCCAAGAATTTTAAAAGAAAAAGTAGTTCTGGAAGAAAGGCTGTTAAAAATCCAGTGCCCTGCTGTGGGGATCACAAAGCCCTAATGCTAGGGCCTTCTCCACAAAGACTCCAATCATAGAGTTGAAAATTCAGAAGGCTGTTTTATTTTTTCATTTCATTTCATGCATTTAAATACAGGTGCAAAATGCAAAGCAAAAGGCAAGAAGCTTTTCTCTCTCTCCAGCAAGCAGCAGCTCTGAGAGATTTTCTCTCTGTGTCTGTCTCCTGAACAGAACAGTGTCCCACAATTATTAAAATAAACAAGGACAAAGTACTTTCACTGGCCAAGGAAAATACATTATCAAAACTTCTTCTCTTATTTACATTCTTTGTCAAGGATTTCTCCTGGGAAGCTGTGAATGTTCCCTTTAGAAATGGAGTAGAGTGTTACAATTCAAGACAAGTGTTACAACCCAGGACACTTTAAAAGAATTGCCTTTTTCAAGCTTGTTGCTGTGATTTTTCTAAGATCCACTGAAAAGTCAGTCCACACCCTGCAGGAGTTGGACTAAACCCCTTGGATGTTGGTTTGTGATTTTCCCTGCACTGAGCTGCAGTGATGGAGCTGTTCTTCACCTGCCCCCAAAGGCTGCAGTGGGTTCCAGGCACTCCTGAATCCTCTCTCCACAGGCTTAATTTGGGGAAGAATGTAAAAACTGCTTCCCTCAACCCACTGGCACAGAGGCTGGTGGGTGATCTTGCCATGGGGTTGCAGAGGAGCATCCTCCAGGAGAAGAGAGCCATTTCCTGGCTGTCCCAATTCAGTTTGCTGCCAGTCTGATTTAAGCCTCTACTGGTGAGTTAAAGAAGCTGCAGTGCTGCAGGGAGTGTTTGTGTGCATATTTTATCTTCTACTTGATTGCAGAGGGTGACCAGCGACCTGGGGAACACGTGGGGACCCGAGCATCCCCTGCTCTTCCCTTTGCACTTTGCTTCACACTCCCTGCTACAGTTTGGGACTCGAACTCTTGGGGATAAATGAGGAATATTACATGTTGTGACTGCCAACAGAAGTAGGTAGTGGAAGAATATTTCAGAGCAAGATTTCTTGTGACTTTTCACAGCTTTTGCTTTGTAATCTAGTGGAATTACACAAGTTCCTCCTGTCCAAGGCATTTTTCCTTGTCAGCAGGCAGGATCCAGCAGGCGTCTCCTCACCATCCACAGGGAGCTCGTTAAGCTCCATGATGTTTGTTGCTGTTAATTTAATATGGCATTGCATAAAAGGCTGGCCCAAAGTCCACACTGCGGTGTAGGGGAAGCGTGGAAATGATAAAATTCTTTCCTTGTTTGGTAGAGGTTTCCTCCCAGCCCTGATTCCAAGTTGTATCAGCGTTAAATGCAGAGCAGCTCTGTAGGAACAGATCTCTAGTCAGCTTTCATTCCTTAAAAGAGCATCATAAAGTGCAGCTCTGTGTGTGCCACTGCTTTCACATTTCCTGAATGCCTTTGGGTTGGATTTCCCTGGGATTGGGCTTTGTGCAAGGGGTGGGAGCTGGCCACGATTCCCTCCCTGCTTTGCCACCTTTGGCTCTTCCAGAGAGTGGTTCCTGCAGCAGATCCAAGGCTGATGCAGCCCAAATCCATCCTCCCTCCCATGCTGGGAGATCTGATTCCTAAAGTAGCTGCTACCCAGCACAGACACAGCCAAGGGGGGAAAATCCTTCGGGAAGAGGATGCCTGGGCTGGGAAGGTTGTTATTGTTTAGCTGTAACTTTATGACAACTTCTTCATCACCTTCACAGGACTCTTTCTGTCTGAGATGGATATTGTATATTGAGGTGTCCAGGAGTAACCTATTCACACATTGATCTATTGAGTTCTCAGGAGAAATTTAATAAATAAGAAAATGTTCCGAAATGATGCATTTGGAGGAAGACTTTAATCAATTATAAATTGATTATTCACATTAGCACCATGCTTGTAAAGATCAAAACCTAATTTTGACAACATATGCAAACTTTTCCTTTTGAATTTAATAATATATTCTCAATCTGTTGTTCATTAAGGTGAACATCTGTGAATTCATTAATTTTTCTTTAAGCTTGCTGCACCACAAACTTCATTTCTTTAACAAATTTTCCAAAGAATAATCCCATTACAAGCTTAGTTTATAACACATAAAATGACAGCTTCATTAGCATGTTTGTCTTTTTTGTTTTGTTGTTTTGGGGTTTTTTTGGGGTATTTTTGGGGTTTTTTTTCTAATAAGTCTTTGCATCAGAATCTGTTCTGGGATGGCACAGACAGTTAGACCAGGAAATGTGGATAAATGTAGTTGAAGAAACTGGCTGCAGAGTTTGAGATGCTGTGAACTCATAAAAATGTGACACCGTAGGTTTCCCAAAATATGATGATTCTTAGCTAGGAATGTCCACTTGCAAGTTATAAAAAATAGACATTTTATCCACCCTGGAGTTTGCCTCATTTTGTTGTTCCAATGTGGAGTTTTAAAGCGACGCAGTTGTAAAACTCCTCTCTTGCTAATTTTCCATTGCTATTGAGGTGAAATTATAACAATTTTCAAAGCAAACCATGAAGGAGAAAGAAGAAACAGGTGGAAAAATGCTGGTTTTGAACTTTTAAATGGAAATGTGTAACTCTACTTGGAGATAATACCTCTAGGTGTTTCTTCAGACACTTTCCAGCCATGCTCTTGCATGGTACAACTGCAGCTGAACTCTTCCCTGCTGAACTCTATCAGGCACCTTCCTGTAGAGAGCTGCCTCTTCTTGCTTGGACTTTTTATTTTCATAAAGTTCATGGTAAATGAAATACTGGTGTTTCAGAGGAGATGAGTTACATGCTGTATTAATCTGACCAGCCCACATTAGGAGAGCAGAATTTGCAGCTGCAGAAGATTGTCACCGTGTTCCTGTGTTTAATGGAATAATTTAGGCATCGAGACAGAAAGAAACTCTGCACTAAAATGAGTACAAGCACTTTTAAGCAGAAAACCTGTAGCTAATTTTCAATCCTGTAATTGAATTTGTGGGATAGCACATAAATAAGGCTGGGCTTTTTTTAAAAGTTGGATGCTTTGCACTGCAGGATGATGTTTTACTGCCTCATAATGCTTCCCTGGGTATTTCCCCCTTTATTCTGCAGTTACATTGCAATGCTGCATGTCCAAAACCTCACCCTGCTGCAGCCTGCACGTTATTGTGTCAGGAGGCGTCAGGAATACACACAAATAATTCACAGCCTGCTAATCACCAGCTGTTAATTGGTAATTTGCTGCAGCCTGCTCAGCCCACGGCGTGCAGTCCCTTCTGGATTGCAGCCTGAGCTGTGGTGCAGAGTTCTCCTCTGAAAGGCTTTGGGGTGATTTTACATTTTGATCCCACTAAAATCACAGAATCATAGAATCACAGGATGGTTTTGGCTGGAAGGGGCCTTAAAGCTCTTCCCTGGTTTAATAATTAATTGCTTAATGTGGCAATACAATTCCACTGTCCCAGGCTGCTCCAGCCTGGCCTTGGGCACTGCCAGGGATCCAGGGGCAGCCACAGCTTCTCTGGGCACCCTGTGCCAGGGCCTGCCCTCCCTCACAGGGAAGGATTTCTTCTTGATCTAAACCTACTTTCTTTTGGTTTGAAGCCATTCCCCCTTGTCCTGTCACTATGTGCTCTTCTAAGTCAGAGCAGTTTTTAACAGTTTTGATTCCAAGCCTGAGCTTTGAAGAGTTTTTTGTTTTTTTTCTGAAAAGAAATTCCAACAGGATTTCTAACTGTATTAAGTGATGTCAAAACCCACATTATATTCTTTTTAACTTCTGACTTTACTGAAACACTTACATTTAGAAATTAAACAGAAGATTTTGCAAGGTAGTGTGTAAAATGGTGTTAAAAAGTTGCCATAATGACATCAACTCAAACAGCCATGCCCTTGAACTCACTGCCACCTCACAGATCTGTGGTAGATTATGGGCATTAGAGATGCAATTTGACAAAGCACTGTGTTCTCCCAACCTTTTTTAAAGTCAATGGAAGCCAAGGCCACCTGGGTTGAAGCAGAGGACACCAAGCTCATTGTAAGATTGAGTCTTCACTGTAACTTATGCCCTTAACATTTTAGATAATCCATTGATCTCTCTTGAACAGCTAATATCTGTAATAATGCCACTTTTCTATAGCATCCAAAGTCAATTAAAAGATGTGGATAATAGCTATATTTTAATCAAGACTTACTGGGAAATGGAAGTAAAGAATTCTGCTTTCCTTAATAGTACCATTTGCAAAAAAAAAAGCTGACTGGAAAATCAAATTAATTATCTCTTCTTTATACACCCTTTATGTGTTCACTTTCTTTGTAAAATGAGTTTAAATTATTTCTATACTAAGAAAATAAGGTATTTAAAAATCATGAGAAAAAGTAGATGTATCTTTCCAGGCTATTCACTTGGAGAATTCAAGTGTAAGTCATTAAATTTTACTCTATAAATAAGACCTCAGCAAAATGCTGGTTGTCATTGAGAGGTGCTGAGTGGACAGTGACGTTTCAGGACCACTCCTGAGAAGCATTTGCTACTTTTTGATGTGTTCTAAAGTAAAAATTAATAATAATTAAAAAAAAAAAATAGGGTATCCTACAGATTAAATAATCTCATCTAAAGCATGACCTCACATACTTGTTCAAAGCAAATAATTTATTGTATGCATGTGAGGGATTGTCATGGATGGTTGGATTTATTTTGATTTTTGGTTAGGGAAGGAAAGCCTGAGTTGCTAATTACCACAGGTTAAGAATGGAAAAGAAAAACAAAATAAAATAAAATTAAATAAATAAAAAAAAAATTAAAAAAGAATGCATTGACAATGAATCTGTTGGTCCTGTGACAGATTTGAGATTAAGTTCTTACAGTTCCATGACATTTTGAAGTAGACCATTTTTGTTGAGGGAAAGAGAGAGGGAAAGGAAAGGTCATGTCTCACTTATCAGGCAGTCATAGTCTCCTGTAAAATAGAAATGTCTGTTTAATGTCAGTGAACAGCCCAGATGGAGATTCATGTTGGAGCAAAACATCTAGACTTTATCTCATACCTCAAAGTTTACACTACTTAAACCTTGTGATAACAGAATCCTAAGTCATTTTCTGATGGGATTCTTCTATCATTACACCATGATTCTCCACATGCTGTCCACGTTTTTTTTTTCCCCTTTCTCCTCCAAAAGCAGCCCCTGTGCATTCCTGACAAGCTAATCCTTGCCCCAGGTATCTGCAGTCATGCAGGACTGGGCGAGCTCAGACCCAAGTTACTGCACTAAAATATTTTGTGTTGTTTTGCTGAGGTGATTTTTGCAAGTCCCTTCTCCTTCCTGGCTGAATGCTCACACAGAGGAGCAAGAAAATCATTGACCAAAGTTATCAGGAGGAGCAGGGCCACAGTTGGGGTTAGAAAGCATCAAGGGAGGAATGGGAAATGCAAACATCACCTACAGTTCGACTTCATCAGTCCTTTGAGCTCTCTGGAAGGAGCAACTTCGTTTCTGTATTTGATTTTGTTTCCTCTCTCTCCTCTGCCTTGTGAATCTATTTCTAGCATGTGTGTGTTTAGCTAAATTACTTATTTCAAAAATTCATTGTTTTACAGCTTTCCTTCAATGATAAAGTAAGATTCTGATCTCCTTCTTAAAATTTACAGGCTATATAAAAATGGAAAAAAAAAAATTATTGTGGGCAGTCATGATAGTTTAATGATAGTAATTAGAGCAATAATTTTTACTTTCCATGGAGTTATGGTTCTGAACTGTTGCTTTTCCCCACCTTAAAATAAAAAGGATTTAAGTGCAGTCTACCTTGAGGTTTCATGTATGAATGTGCATTTAAGTGGTTGTATGCATGGGGGTTGTTTATATGGGTGTAAAACTGGGCAAAACTGAACCACCTACAAATTAATATGCTTGGAGGAAGTTTTGGTGTTACCAGAAACTCAACTCATTTTAGCAGGTGAGCTTTTTTTTGGGGTTTTTGTGTGTGTGTGTGCACATGCAGGGGTTTTAATTAACCACATGTCTTTCCTCACTGTGCCCTTCTCCACAGGGAATATCCTTCAAAGAAAGACACACTTTTTAACAGCTAAGACTTCCACGTTATTTCTGGCAATAATTGGTGAATATTATTTAAGAAGTAATGATTGAAATAACTCTTTCACAGCAATTACCTATTACAGAATTTCTGAACTGATGGCAAATTATATTGCATTGCATATTCATGCAATTGAATTTAATACTATATTTAATGTGAAATGTGACATTAATTGCTGGTAAATAGTTTCTTATACTCTAGATGCAGTTTTTAAAATACTGTAATATCAGGAATAATGACCTGGCCACACACTTCAATCAGTAAATATCTTTGTTAATTTTAGGTATGTTGGCAAACCAATAACCATTTGAAAAGAAGGAAGTTTGGGTTATTTAGTCAAGCAGGGGATTTAATTACAAGTCTTCTGGAATCTGATAGAATAAAGCAAGTGGAGGCAATGTTTTGGCAGCTAAGATCCTAGGAAAAATAAACATAAGTAATTAGTTTATGTTCTGTTACCATCTTCAGTTTTTATTCACCTGTGTCTTCCTCTTAATTTTCTCCTATTTATTCTGCTTTTCTGTGGTCCCTCCATGTCACTGCTTACTCATCCTTGTGCCTGCAGTAATTTTATGTTCCTTTACTTTTCAGGATTGATTCTCCTCACAGTCCTTTCCCTCTACCTTCTGCACTTGGGTTTCATTTTTCACACTCAAACCACCACTTGGCCTGAATTTTTCATGCCTTCTCATAAGCCCTTGGAGGGTTTTTTATAGAGAGAGAGGACGTGAATCAACTCATGGTCCCCATAAGCCCAAAAGAGAGGTGCTCATGTCTGTGGAGCACAGGTCACAGCAGCAAAATCAGTTTTGTATGGACAGGCAGCTTTCAGTGCTTTGTCCCAGATTCCAGGAGTTCCCTGTGGTGAGCAGGGCTCTGTCTCCCTTCTCTTTGTCAGTCTGGAATTTTGTTTCCTTCCAGTTCCTCTTTGTTAGGAGCAGCGAGTTGTTCATCTCTGGTGTGATTTGCTGTCATTACTGTGATTTTACATTCCTTTCCAGATCAAAACATGTAAATGTCTCTGGGTCTCTTGGAAAGCTTTAATCTTGTAAAGTAGGTTTTATTGAAGAGTTGTTGTTTTTTGACATTCGTGATAAGTTTGATAATTGCATTAATAATTATTCTTTCATGTCTGCTATTTACAACCAACAAAGCATCTGATTCTGAACCTCAAGGAGAAATCAAAATAATAGTGGAGTCAAAGCTATGACAACAATTGGAGGCAAATATGGTTTGTGTTGGAAAGAAACAGTTGGGTTTGAGGAGGAGGGCTGGCTCTGGTCACTGCCACACGGTGAGAGGGGCACAGGGAGGGTTCCAGCTGCAGCAGGTGAGGAACTGGAGCGTGGTTGAATTCCCTGTGATCCCCCAGGACAATAACTTTATTTCATAAACTAATCAATTCCTGCCCTAAATCCCTTGAGCAGCTATTTAAATAACTGTGAGCTTAGTGTGTCTCTGTTTTCAATTTACAAAATTTATCACTTCACCTCTGGGTTTATAGTGGGGATGTGCTGAATCCGAACACTTCAAAGGAAATTTAGCAGTTGGAGTTCCTAATAAATCCTTAGCTTGCCCATCTGTATAATTTGTATTAGCATGTCCATTAAAGGTTTGCTTACAGCGTAGAGATTTCCTCCAGAAACGCTTCAGAAAACTGAAATAAGGGGAAAGCAAACAATAACAACATTCATAATTTTATATCCATTAAAAGCTCAGACGGCCTTTAAACAACAAAAATAAAAACAGAAAAAGATATTCTTACTCTCAACATAATTAACCAAGTGCTTTTCAACTCCCAAATCATTTTGCATCCCAGACTCTCAAGCTGGGAAATGTTGGAAACATTGGACCTTCTCCTTGTCCTCTTCCTTGCAGTGAATTCTAATTTGGAATTTTGTGCTCTTCGCATAACATCAGCTCTGCTCTGTTGCTTTCCAGTTCTGTGTATGCTAAATATTTAGCTCATGAGAAAATTTAGTTTTAGTTAAGTTCTATTTATCTTACCCAGAAATTTACCTGTGACAGGCAAGAATGTGATGGATTGTAAAAGCTATTTTTGGGTGAGATTATATCCATCTCATGCCAAGATTTTTTGTTTGAAAATTAGAAGGAAAAGCTTGGGTTAGTTAATATTACTGTTTGGGGGAGTTTTGTTTTGCTTTGCTTTCATTCAAATTCTGCCTCTCTCATGGATGGATGTTCTCACACTGCTGGTATTGTTTGGAAACAGAGAGCTTTAAAATCTTCTATATAATTGGGTTAGTATTTGAAATCCACATAATTTTTTTAATTCTTTGATTGTTTTTTTTTTCCCTAAGGCTCATGACACACTGAAAAATCTCTGTTTTGTTTAAATTCAGAAATCTTTTGATATACTTCCTTTTGGGCCCCAAAGTTAATGTCCAAACATTCTCTCTAATTTCTTTCATCCTTTATTTCAAGTAGAGGGTGTCAAAGTGAAAGTGGCCCATCACTTTCTCCATGCTGGGAAGCAGAGGACCTGGAGAAAGAGGTCTCTGCTCTTTGGGAGAAATACTGAAACCTTAAGAATTTCCAACAGAAATGGGAAATATGTGCCACATTTTGATTGACAGATCTACTTAATTTTAGCATCAATAGTCACACAGAGCCAGGCTGGGTCCAGCATCTCCCCACCCTCACACTGTGCCTCTTTATCCCATCAGCTCCATAAAAGAGCCCAAATGTGCCTGGCTTTTGCTTAATGCAGGATAATCTTGTAGAGACTTCCATTCAGAATTCAAAAATGTCTGTAGGCGTGTGACTTTTCGGATGTGCTTTCTCTTCCATCCTTTCCCCGTGTTACTAAACATGTTTCCTTCTTCCCTTGATTATTTTCTGTTTTGTCATAAAATATTTGCTTAGTAACAGGCACAGGAACTTGGCAGTCATCTCCGTGTCTCTGCCTTTGATTGTGAGGAGCTTTGAACCCATACACAACATTTCACAATTCAGGGGGGAAAAGTAAGCCTGGCAGTTCATTTCCAGCTTTTAACCAACATGCAGAGCAAAATATTTATTTACAGTGATCATGGTTCTATTGTTCTCCAGACTGTAGGAAATAATAATGCCTAATCAGATACTCCTGCAATTCAGAACCTAAAATTATCTTGGCTTCTGCAAGGTTGACTTTAACCTTTATCTTGCAGATTCTTTCCTCCTGTTTTCCTCAGATTTTTAATGGCAGGGAAAAATGAAGACACTTTTGCATTTTTCTGACTGCAGCGTGGAAGGTTTTATTGCCAATCTGTCTGACTGGAGCTAATGAGAATATATATCAACTCTATGCTAGATATTAGCAATATTTACCAAAAAAGTTCATTTTTCACATGCAGCTAACATTTTTCTTGAACCATCTGCTCTTTTTCCCAGCATTCAGCAGCTGTAGGGGATTTGAGAGGAAAAGTAGCTCCTGTAGCAGTGTCTGATGTGGGGATAGCACGAGATGGAGCTGGAATGGCTCAGTCTCTCTGCAGCACCTCGGTGGTTCTGAGTAAAGGCAATTTAACATTTTAAATGTTAAATTGCAGTTTTAATTGCAGTTTTAATTGCAGAATTACAGTTGGGGTGGGAAGGGACCTTGAAGCTCATCTCATTCCAACCCCTCTGCCATGGGCAGGGACACCTCCCACTATCCCAGGTGGCTCCAGAACATCCAACCTGGCCTTGGATACTTCCAGGGATCCAGGGGCAGCCACAGCTTCTCTGGCCAGCCTCTTATTTGACTTTTTCTCTCCTTATTTGACCATTTCTCCTCTGTAGCCAACTCTGATCCCGGTCAACAGTTCAGCCAAAGATAGGGAAAGGAGTCTTTGTCTTTGCTTTGTTTAAATTTTCGCATAACTGAAAGTTAACATCAGGACAGGACCTTTTGTGGAGAAAATTATGCAGCCATGCAAATAACAATCATTTCATGCCAGCAACTGGGTTTTGTGTTTCCAGGTCATGTCATGTTATCGTGGTTTTTTACAAACAGCCTTCAATTATTCTGCACTCCCCTTTTTCCACGGGTGGGGCAGATTTATTTCTCTCTGAATTATTATCTGATGTATGGCAGCCCCTGATAGTGCTTCAGGAAAAAAAAAAACCAACAGATATGAATGACTGGAACAGCTCTGGGTGTGCTGGGCAGGAATCTGTGCTTTTATAGGAAACCCAGGAGGCTGTGAGTGTTCCCAAAGTGCTGAGCAGCTCCTGCCCGTGCCTTGGAGGTTTGCAGATGTGGTGGTTGGGGAATGCTGGACCTGCGGTGAATATATTGTGTATGATCAAGTTCTATGATGTGGAAATTTCAGGGAATAAATTTGGTATCTTTGTAGAGTGTTTTCCTAGAGGGATATTTCAAGATAGAATAAATGGGTTTTTAATTTTTTTTTTTTTTTTTCCCAAACTTTTGAGAACTCTGAAGTAGAAGAGCTAAAAGTTTTCTCTTTTTGTTGTGGAAATGCGTTAAGGATTTATTGGATAAATTAACTTTTTTTTCAATTAGAAAATCAAACAAATAGGTTAGATTTATTGATGTATACCTTCATTTTGACCTATTTTGTTTCTACAGAATGCTTTTAAAATCTTGATTTACAGAAACCATAATTTGACTTGGTAAAAATAAAACTGTTTTGAAATGCAGTTTTCTGATTCTTCCCTAACTGCTGATCTCGGAAACCTTTTTCTGTGATTTTTCTGTGATTTGCTCTGGGTAGCTGCAGACAAAGTGCCATTTCTTGACATGTTTGTACAGGTCAGGTCATAAATGCCTCTCAGTTTGAGTCCTTCCAATGTTTTGTGCTTTGAAACCTGTTCCTGTTGATCTCAGATGAACCCTATATACAAACTTTTTTGTCTTCCTGAGGTCAGATGGAATAACAGTGCAGGTTTAGCTTCTCTGGGTATCTGATTTTCATTTTTCACTTTTAAGGAGAGCCATGAGAACTCAGGCTGCTGTTGGAGCCTTTAACGTGAAGATCAGCATCACAAATGTGGTTACTGAGAGCTCAAAGCTCCATGTAGTAGTTTTTCCAACCTTGTTTACTTGGTATCGTGCAAAAGAGTCCCTTTCTCATTCAGCATTTGAGCACTTGTCTTCAAATGCAAGTGGTACAAAGTTTTCTGCAAAATTATGCCCGAAAATACATATCCAGGGAGAGAAAAGAAAGTCTGGACATTAAAATGCAGGCACGGGAGTGAATTTTTCACGGTCACTGACAGGAAAACCAACCTCTCTCATAGCCAATCCAGCTCAGAAATACAGCACAGGCACCACAAACCATTCTTTTCTCTCTTCACTTCTCTCTGCCCTTTCTGTTCATATTTTCCAGCAGCTGCATGTGCTATTAATCTGCATTTAGGTGAGGGCCCCAGCGTCTGCTCCGTGCTCGCAAACAGCTGCAGCGCTCAATCTGCTAGTTGGGATTGAGGCCTTTTAAAATGTCATCCCGTGTTCCAGCATTGTCCCTTCACTGCTGATCGAAAAACTCACTTTATCCAGGCAAGCAGGGGCCCCCATGTTTGTTATTTTTTTCCCTATTAGCGCTGCTGGGCACGAGGAGGAGCAGTCAGCACAGCGAGCAGCTCGCCCTGGCTGCCTGCTAATCTGTGAGGATCTCTCTGGTCGCCTCCATCACCTGCAGGCTGCTTGTTTGCTCCTGGGGCACTGCCAAGTCTCTCTCTGTCCAGAGGAATTGCCCTGCTCTGCATTAAAACCTCTGCCAGGTGGAGTTTTGCAGGGAGGGGATCAGGGCTCGCCCGCGGTCAGCGTGAGCTGCAGCACAAGCACTGAGTGTTCCTGCTCGGGGTGGGTGCACAGGGCTGGGGTCTGTGCTCCTGTCTGTGGCTCAGAGAAGGAAACTGGAACAGATTGTGGCTGTGCAGCGATGGTGAGGGGAGGCTTTGGCTTGAGGGACACCCTAGGCTCCTGCACCAGACCCCCAGTGCTGAGATGTGATGCTCAGCATCTCTGTAAACCCAAGTTGTCATTGTTGATGTGTGCTCCATTCTCAGGACAGCCCAAATCTCAGACCCTCTGGAACCCAACCCAAGCCCCCCTGGTTCTGCTGCTCTTCCCAAACATCCTGGCAGAGCACCATGGAGAGCTCCTTTGGGTTTTGTGGCTGAAGGTGATGCCTTAAATGGCTCCCTAGAAACAGAGAGCAGACAGGAATAAAGGAATCAAGGAGGGATGGATTGGAAAGGCCTTCAGAGGCACACTCTGGGCTCCAGAGGCTCCTGCCTCAGTGCATCCCAACATGGACAAGGACAGCTCCCGAGTTCTTCCCACTTGGATCTCAGCATCAATTCCCCAAGCAGGAGCCAGGCAAGGATGGAATTTGCCCAAGCTTGCCCCCCTGTCCCCAAGATTGTGGTTTGCAGTTGTTGTGCCTAGGAGGGTCTGGGTGTCCTTGGAGAGCTGGAGAGGCTTTGTTGTGTGTGTGTGAGCATGAGAGAACAGCACTGAACGAGCTCCAGGGAACTGCAGAGTGACACTGGGCAGGGCAGGGCTGGGAACAGAGAAAAGTTCAAACCTGAGGCATCAGAGGTGTGGATGGTGCCTCTGGTGCTGCTCTGTGTCCATGCTCTGGCTCAGCACCAAGGGCTCCTGAGAGCACAGGGCCTGTACAGGGCTCTGCCAGCTCGAAATGTACCCAGAGATGTTTTTTCCATGTCAGTTTTCCTAGCAAACCATCCCTCCTTTGATCCGTGGGGGAAATAGTCCCTGGGAGATAATCTGAATAGCAAAGCAAAGCAGAAATCAAACTGCTCTTTCTGTGCATCTTTGATGCACTAGAACTTAATTTACTTTATGCATAGAGCTGCTTTAACTTTACCTGGAGGCAAGGTGCAATTTGGATTGCTTTTTCTTTTTTTTTTCTTTTAAAGAAATCCCATTATCAGTACTAAAGTGTTTCATGCCCATAAAAACAGGCTGTAGATTAATTGTTATCCCTTTTGTTTTTATTTTTTTCCATCAGCCTGAACCATGGGCTTCTATGACTTGTTTAGTTTGGAGTCACCGAAATTAAAAATTAATTAATTGCAAACACTTTATTTGTCAAGTTATTCTTCCAAATACTTGGGTAATATGGATATGGCTTATACTATTCTGCAGGTAGATGTTAATGTTCTCTTGTCTTTACAAGGCAGAGACACAATGGGCATGTCCCAGGAAAAGCACAGCTTAGTTTAAAACCCATCCTGTTACTCCATTAAGCCATCCCAAATTGTTTGAGCAGCAGTGAGATATCTGTGATTTATCAGTGGGAACTCTGACTTCTAAGTAAATGAAAGCCAGAGTACATAAAAGGAGGTACATCAAATTAGGTGTACAAATTAAATCAAAAGATATGGGTTCCTAAGGAAGTTCTGGCCTAATTTTTCTTAGTGTCACTCACTTGCTATCCCCATCTGCCTCACCAGGACAGGTGTATTTTCTAAAATTATACGTGGCAATGTAGCTTTAAACACCTCATTCTGAAAATAAAGCGAGGTAAACATTTTCAGTGCTGGGACTGAGCTCAAATCTCTGATGTCTAGATCAGATATCAGGAAGAAATACTTTATCCAGAGGATGGGCAGGCACCACAGGGTGCCCAGAGCAGCTGTGGCTGCCCCTGGATCCCTGGAAGTGTCCAAGGCTGGGTTGGATAGGGCTTGGAGCAGCCTGGGATGGTGGAAGGTGTCCCTGCCCATGGCAGGGGGGGAATGAGATGAGTTTTAAGGTCCCTCCCAACCCAAACCACTCTGTGATTCTCTGCTCTGATTTGCAATCTGTTGAATGCTCTTTCATTAGAACTTATTTAAAGTCTGCTGTAGTGACATTAATAGCGAGGGTTTAATTCTTAAATAAAGCTTATTCCTACCTAAAAACTATGTTCAAATAAAACTTTTTAAGTTGACTCCTGTAGGTTTATATACATTTTCTGTCTCCTACCTCACAGAATAATGGGATGCCCAACAGCAGCTGCCCATTAAGTTTTCACTCTGCCTAAACCTGGCTCGTGCCTGTGCTGGGATTCTTTTCTTTTCCCTAAATACTGTTGTGAAATAAGGAGAAGCCACTTTCTACCACGCCAGATTTTAATTAGAGCCCTTGATTAATGCAGAATTCTATTCTGTCTTAACTGTAAATCCCCACAGATTTTGTTAAATTCTGTTGTCTGTGGGTCAGAGTTTGGAGCAGTGATTGGTCTCTAAAGGAGTTAATACTTCAGACAGTGGGGGCTCAGTAAAGCAAGTGCATTAATATTTTCATCAATTCCAGCTAACTTACAGTATTTCACTGGTCAGATCTAATTTGCTTGATGAGACATCACTGAAAGATGTTATCTATAGTGTAAGCGTAGAAATTGATTGTAACACATAATTCAAGGGCACTGTTTCCTGCCTAGGGCAAGAAATGCTATTTTTCTCTTCATTTCATTCCCTCTTTTATAATAGCTTACCTTTTCCAAACTATATCCACCAGATTTGTTTGTAGATTTGTAGAGAAGCAAAAAATACAATAAAAACCCACTCTAAAATGTTGGTTTTTTTCACCTGGACCCTCTGTAAAATCGTGGGGTTTTTTGCCAAGATGTGTCAAAAGGTGGGAATATCTCAGGAAAATGGGATTTCAGTTTTCATCTGCATTCAAAGCTACTGTGGTTAGTGGGTTTATCTCATTCTTCAGTCATTAAAAGAAAAGTGTTACACATCAGAGGTTTTCCAGTAGAGTGAAATTCACATTAAACAGACTCCACTTGTACTTCATATATGTATTATATGTATGTACACACGTGCATAAACACAGCAGTTAATCTTTAGCTAATATCAATTTAATGTGTATCTTTAAAGCTGAATCTTCAGTTCCCAGACTGAAATTCTTCCATTAATTGGCTTAAAATGTCCTCTCTCTACTCTTTCTCTCTCATGTAAGCCTGCAGACAACCTCGTGCCTTAGGAGTGCTCTTGGCTTATGAAGCAAATCCTGTGTATTTCGCTGCTTTGGACACTTCATGGTGGATTTCCCCCTGTAATAAGGGAGAGTAGACTGTGATGAGTCAGCTGAATACTTAAGGTGCACACGAAATTTACTGCTGTGTGTGTGCCCTTATCACTGCTGCTCCCCTGGGACTGCAGACATAAATCCACTGCTTCCCCTACAGCTGCCATTCTGATGGGCTGGGAAATGCTGACATTCCAAGTGCTAAAACAAACCATCAGTAGTTTTCCACAGTGAAAATTTCAGATTTCAGACAGTTCAAGCATCATTGACCTCGAATGCATGTAATTCAGTAGGATTTTTGTACATTTGCTTTTTCTATAAATGCTGTTAGCTCTGTTAGAGAATTTGTAAGTAATGTTAAAATGCTGTACTTGAGTGCACTCCTCAGCTGATACTGGACACAGGAATCATCTGGATTGCATTTGGAATAGTATTTTCTGATTTTCTAAGGGTCAGGTAATTAGCAAAGACAGAATTAATCACGGCAGAGGACTGATCAGAGTGACCAAGAAAAGAAAATTCTAAGAAAGTTGGTTCTATATGCATGATCACTACCTTACCGCCTGCAGCAGGGGCTTGTGTCTCCCTCTCTTTTTTCTTGAAGAGGTTTCCCTTTCAGTGTTGATTCTGTTTGTCCTCCTGCCCTCGTTTCACAATATCCCCCAGGCTTTCACATGTGCAAATCATCATTGGCCTGGTGAGTGGCATTGCCAAACTCTTCCATGCGATTTAATGCCTAATAAATCATTAGTTACTGAAGAAGCAGTAATGAATTTAGCCCAGATAACTCTTGTCCTGATCAGATACCTGTCTGACTTGCCAAAAGCTTGTGGTTTCTGAAAGCCAGAAAACATCCACCCTCGTATCAGCATCACTCCAGAGTGAGAGCTTGTGTCCCTTCTGTGTAGCATGAGGCAGGATTCCCTTTTTGCCTTGATGCCTGTGAGCTCTTCTCCATTTTCCTCCACCGCACCATAGGTTGACATTTTTGGACACTATTTTCCTTTTTTCTTTTATTAATTGCAGCAGCAGAGTTGGTTATTGGCCATTAGGATGCATCCAGTGGCCTCTTTGTGCAGTGGCTTGTGGAAAAACTGTTCTGTGGATGTGTCTGCAGTGCCCACGTGGAACCTGACTGCCCATGGCCCTAAGGGGCTCGAATCATTCAAGAAATGAACGCTCCCAGTGCTTTGGTTGTGCTTTTTAATTCAGCCACTCTGAACTTCCAGCCTTGTTCTGCAGTGTTCATTTCTCATCCAAGCAAAATGATCTGACTGTTGATGTGAGGTGCTGAATGTGTCTGATGCCCCTCATTCTGAGCATTGGCTGCTCGGGATTCAACCCTTCCCTTGGACTGAAATTGCCAGTTTAGGTGCTGTTGTCATAGTTCCAATTAATTTCCTGTTTAACAGGGGTACTGACAAGCTCCAGTGAGTTGTAAAGGCAGTGGGAGTCTGCTCAGCTGAAAATGGAAAAGTAAATTGGTGGTCTTTTGATTTCTTAGTGTTAGCATTGTCTTTCTTACAGGGGAGGCTCTATTATTTTCAGGGGTTTTTGAATGACATTTGGCATAGATTGAATTATGTCTTCTGTTGTCTATATTTGGGTGGAAGATATGGTTGCCACATTTTAGTTAAAAACAAATAAAAGAAAAGCGTAGATTGCCTGGATCTGTTCATAAATTTTAGGACTTAAAGAACTGCAGGATGTTTTGGCCAAAGGTACATGGCCACCATTCTCAGAATGTGTCACAAGAACATCATTTTCTCTTAGACAAACCCCATTACTGATGAAAGAGGAAAGATATTCCTCTTCATTATCACACCAGAGTTCAGAATCCACAAATAACATTATTTTCAGAAAGATTTTACTGCATGTCTGTTGCTGTGTTAAGGAGTTGGTTTGTAGAAGTCTCTGGAAGATTTCTGCCGTGGTTCAGGCTCTGGCATTTTAAGTCACCTGTTCTTGCTGTGCTTCAGGTTCAATGAGGATAGCACTGATTTCTCTTCAGGAAGGAACATTCTGATGAAGTATTTGGAAATTAATCCAGAAAGTAAATTGCTTCTATGGGAGCATTAAATTTAGGCATTTAAAACCCCCCAGAGTAACATGTAATAAAGAAAATAATAGCAACAAATTTCTCCATCTTAGGCATTTAATTTTTAATAAAAATTTTCTATTACCTAAACCGTTTCCAAAATAACATTCCCTAGATTCTGGCAATTATGTTGAGGCTGAACTGAGTGTTCCAAGTTAATTTTGTTCCTTTCTTATACTGTGTACCAAGTAGCTGCAAAAAAAAATAAAATAAATAATAAAAAAAAAAGTAGTTTTCTTACTCCAGAGTATTTTAACAGAGAATTTGCTGCCATAATTTAAGGAAAGGAATTAGAAAGAAAGGAAGATCCCTGACTTGTGACGAGCAATCCCTTGGACTGTGTTTGTGTTGGCTTCTGCCCCTTTGATCAGAACTGGCTGAGGTCATAAAACCTTTGGATCAGGTGCTGCAGAAACAGAGCATATGTGTGGTTTAGGTTTTGGATAAGTATGTTCAGAATGCTTTACCTTTCCCAAAATCTGTCCCCTTTGAGTTCAGAGTGCTTTATTAGCACCGATTTTCTGTGTGATTCCTTTACAAGCACCGGAGCCAATTCTCCCTGGGGGGAGATGAGAGGGGAAGGGTGGAACTGAGCACGGGACAGATCCTGCTGGATCCTGCAGGCCTCTCTCACACGTGTCAGAGCATTGCCCAAAAGGCAGCTTGTTACTTTGCCACCACCTGTGGTGGTGACTTTGCTGTGGGTTTTTGAGAAATTTCAGAGAAAGGCTGGAGAAATGCAAGCTTTGTTAACTTGTGCTGAAATCCATTGCTAAGGGGAGTTCTGTAACTTCCCAGGAGAAAGCTTGGATGAAAGAATGTAAATATGCTTTCCTTGAGCAATGAAATGTCTTCCTCTCTGTCTTGTTGTGGATTCCTGGACAGTCAGACAGACAGACAGACAGACAGAGATGTTCCCTGCAGCCGAACCTGCTGGAGGGAGAAAGATTTGTTCTGTTTTCATGTTATTAGTAAATAAGCCTTCTGAGAAAATCATGGACATGAGTGGTTTGTGGAAAGCCCTGGGAAACCAGGGCAGGCTCCTCTCAACAAGCACCCTCACACAGAAAATGAACAATGTGAAGTTAGAAGTTAGAAGATCACAAACAGCTGAGAAGAGCTGCGAGGGAGGACAGCAGAGCTTTGGCACACACCGAGGGGAAGAACATCCCAGAGCACACCTGGCAGGGCCAGGCTCAAGGAACAGATCCACTTGACAAATTCCACTGTTGATCTGATGGAACAGCCCTGTTTCTCAGGGGCTGCTCCAAGAACAAACAAAGTCCATAGATTGAGTGATCAGAAATCAGAAGGCTTTAATAAGATTATTTAGATGAAACAGAGATATGAAAAGGAGAGGAGAATCCCTTGCTCAGCTTCTGGGATCCTTTCTCTCTGTCTATGTCTGTCTCTGTCTGTGAGAACAGAGCAGAAGAAGTGTTAGTGTACAGTTACAAAGTATGAAAACAAATCCCAAAATATAAGTGTTTTTCTTTGGCCAAAGAAACAATTTGAGGTATATGAAAAAGAGTGCGAGAGCTGTGATGTTTGCATATTATCAAACTGAAAACAATCCCACAACTTCAAGGCTGCAAGAACCAGTGAGGCACAAAAGTGCCTAAAGAAATCTTCTCAGGGTTAGCAACATTCCACCTCCCTTTTTGCTCATCTGCAAGCTTTCATAGCTGTGAATTTCCTCTCCTGGGTTACCTGTGCAGTATTTCCTGCAGTCTGATGGCAGCTTGTAACTGGCTTAGATGTTCAGCTTTCCTTATTACCACCACTGCCCACTGAGTTAAATGCTCCAAGTTTTGTACTGCCAGGCAAAATTTACCTGCAAAGAGGCAAGGACCCCATACCAGAAGTTGGTTTGCATCCTGAATCCTTAATTCTCTTCCCACAGAGGAATAAAATTTCTTGTCCAAAATGCTGCACTCTGGTCTGCCATGGAGTAAAGGAATTTAGGAAGTGATGGCACAGTGATGGTTCCCTTTTCAGGCTGATCCTGATGTGATCTGATGTTACACAAATTCATGTTCACACAATGTTACTGAAGATATGCAGATGTTTCATTCACATTATTACTGAACTTTCCCCCAGGCATTTGGTTCATATTAGGGTGCTGTCCAGGCCTGATGGATGTCATCCCTTTTAGTTGTACTTCAGTCCTGGTATTTATGGGCAAATTTTGGGATTTAGTTTCTATTCACTTCCTCTTATGAAGGTCATTTGTTAAAAGTAAAAAATAAAAATAAAAAATGGACACATGTGGAGACAGATATCCTGGGGAGTCCTGGGGAATCCTGAGAAGGTGACCATGATGTCAGAAAAGTCATGTCCCTGATGGTGCTATACTGTTTGTGTTGCTATTAAAAGAAATAATAGGTCAAGAGTGGATATCTAATTATATTTCTAGTTTTCAGCTTTCTATCACCCTTTCACTTTAGTTTATGACAGGTGCAGTGACATGCATTCTCTTTGTACTTTCACTCAAAAGTAATCTTTCCACGCAGTTTCTAAATGGTCACCGTAAGGAAGTTGGTGCATTTGGAAAGATGAATGTCTCGTGCTGACAGTCAGGAGCTGTGTCATGCACAGTTGTCTGTCACATCCCAGTCCCTTTTTCAGTGGTGCAGGGAAGGTGTGAGCCCTGCTGAGCTGGACTGGACACATGGTGTGAGGGTATTGACCGGGAAAGGAGCACGTTTCTGCTCTTCCCCTCATCCTCTCTGCACCCTCCTGCTGCTTTTCTGCCAACACTGCCACTGCTCACAGACCAAATTAAGGTTTCAAGTAGGTTTTCAACTTTTTTTTTTTCCTGCCTTGGCTTTAAGCGGTGGAGGAGGTGAAGTAATGAAAACCCCAGACACCCCTGCCTGTGGGCTGACTGCAGGAACAAAGGGAGGAACTCGGGGCTGCTCTGCTCTGCTCCCACTTGGAGCTCCAAAGGTTGGAATGATTCCCCCTTGACTCCTGCACAACACTTTGGTGATGGAACTCCTTCGGTGCTGGAGCTCCAGCTCATTAGTTTGACCACCTCTTTCACTGCAGCCTGTCCTGACAGCTTGAAAGGGTATTGATTAAGGGCTTAACTCACTTGTTATCACAGCTAATTATATGTATTTTTGGCTGGGTGCTAGGTTTTCAAGACACACTGGGTTTGCAGCAGCCTCCAGCAAATGGAGGGGTGATTATAACTTGAGTGAACTGTTTGCTACAGGTTCTGACTACCAGCTATCAAAATTAGTATTCATAAAGAGCTTGAGAAGGAAAAATTCCAGTCTTTTGAGATACCTGTTAAGAATTCAGATCTTATTTTCATCGTGAATTCCTGGCTGCCTCTCATCTTCCCTTCCTCACATTGCCTCTTGTCAAAATTTGGGAGGGGCTTTGAACAGTAAACCACACATTTACCACGGTAAAACCAACAAGTTTTGTTGCAGAATTAGCTCTGAGGGAGCCAATTGTGTTTCTGAGAGAGATGGTAAGAGCACACCTTTGAGAAAAAGAGATGAAGAATTAACCAGGGGCAAAGATCCTGAGGTACTAATTAAATATAATTACATTTATATGAGCATCAGCACAGCGAATTCTGCTTTTTTTGCCTTTTTTTTAATAGTGTTTACATGGTTCTAGAGTGTTCATTGTTGTGAGGTGCTAAAGTTTTCTTGTTATTTTATTATATTTTTTTTTTCTTTCTAAAGCTAAACAGGTATTTCTAAATGCATTTCATCACCTCAAATTACATAATTTAGTTAACCTAGGAAGCCTACTAACCCCAGATATTTAGGAAGAAGGAACAGCATCAATTAACTTTGTGAGGAATGAGATCACTATTGCTCTTTTCCAGTTCCTCAGTTTAGTTTCTCCATTCCACTTTGTGAAAGCAGAAGTGATGCAGGGTGTGGGCAGAGGTTTAATGTGACAGTTTTCAGTCACTCGAGTGAGTAAGCATCTTTCCCAGCTGCTTCCACAAACATGCTCTGCTACACTGCACTGGTACTGCTTTGTTGCATCCAAATTACAGAGGTGGTTGCTTGAATCCTCCAGCATTTTCCAGTCAAAATCCTCTTGCTGCGCACACACAGAATTTTTGTTAGTCTAACTGAAGTCTTAGTGGTTTAAAGAATTTTAATGAGCCCAGTTATAATGATAATTATGCTTATAATTCAAATGATATGCAGTTAAAATTAATAAATGCCAGGTTTCTTTTATCTGCCCCTCTCTCAGCTGTTCTGTGGTTTTTATGCTCTCTCACTGCTGAGTGTCTTCATTCTGGAGAGAGGTGAGGATACCTCAATCAGGGGCATTCAGATCCTTTCACAGAAACGTGATGCTGGTGGTTTCTTCTTCCTCACCCTTCACTGTATCAGGGCCACCTTTACCTGCTTGCTAAATATCCTTCACCTTGCTCTTCACTTGGCTGCTTAGGCCCAAAATTATTATATAGTAAAGTATTATATAGCAAAGTATTATATAGCAAAGTGTCCTTTATGTGTTGGATGCTGGTTCTTTGTTTCCCAGGGCCTCCCCAACAAAAACTCAGAGTGGTTCAGTGGTGGTTCTCTGGCTTTGCAGAGATTTTTCAAGGACCTTTATGTCCCAATAATGATTTGCCACCTAAATTATTTTTATTTCTAATCTAATATTCTAAGGTCAGCAGTGCAATTTTTTTGGTCCAATTATAAGACACTATCTAAACGCATGAAGAAGAAGGAAGAAGAAAGTGAAAAATTAAATCTCTATCTTGGTACATATATATTACTATATTCTAAAACTTTAAATCCTAAATTTTTCACCCTGTGACACCATACCTTTTATTTAAACTACACATGTGTGATTTTAAAATCATGACTCAATTTTGGAAGCCTATCCCAAGGCCTCAGATCAAATGCAGTGTTTTCTTGTGGAGCAGTGCTTCCTAGCACAGAGAATTTAAAATTCTCAGCTTCCAGGGTTCCAACATCTCTGCCCTGTTCTGAGCAGAGATTTGCAGACTTCCTAGGCTACATAGCAAAGGAAAAATGGGAGTTAGTTGCAATTTTATTCCCTGCAAGCATATCACAGACTAAACCTCTCTCTTTTCTCTTTCACCACAGCAAGCTGAAACTCTGAGCTGCTTTTTTCCTATTTAACTTTCTGTAAACTTAACCTTGTTGCACCAGCAGTCCTTCCTGGCCAGGCTGGCCCCTGCAGCTGCAAGTTTTGTTTCATTCCTGCCCTTGGCTGGGCTCTTCTCCCTCACCTGGGGATGACTCCTGAGAGGTACCCAGCAACGAGATACCTGAATGCTGGAAAATAATAACTGATCCTTCTCACTAATGAAGCACAGGGGTGAAATGTATATTGGAGTGCTTCCCCTGCATCCTCAAATGTTCAATCTTGGGCAGAGGCAACAGGCCTGTGTGTGGTGAAGGTGCTGAGCACAGAGCACAGGGAGAGGAAAGTCTGGACTCTGAGTAGTTTGCAATGAGCATTTGTAAGTAATTCCAGGTATTAAGTGTAACAGTGCTCACTCCCCCTGTGATTTTCTGCACACATTTTTTCCTTCTTTTCCTTGATTGCTAATCAAACCTCATATAGAAACTTTTTCCTGATGAGTCTCACTCAGTCTCTGGGCAGTCTCTCGTATGCACTTCACTACCAAAACATGTAATTTGATCACTGTGTCTATATAATAGAATTCATCTTTTCAGAAGCTTGAAATCATTTCCCTCTGTGTCAAAGGCTAAATATTCCAGAGTCTGTTAAATGGACTCGTCCCTCAAGTCTAAGGAAATAAATGGAATGCTGATTTGATAGATTTAAGCACAATTTAAATAATCACAGTATCCCATTTCATAAACTGTGTGCTGCCTAAGGCTTCTCTGTATTGATTTGCATGTTTGGAAATGTCCTGGTGGGCTCTGTGTCCTTGTGGCCAGGGAGGACGTGGGGTCCTGAGATGCATTAGGAGGAGTGTGGCCAGCAGTTCATGGGAGGTGATCCTCCCCCTCTACTCTGCCCTGCTGAGGCCACATCTGGAGCACTGTGTCCAGCTCTGGAGCCTCTTCCAACCCCAGCCATTCTATCTTTGTTTTTTTGTGATTTTGTCTATTTGCTTTTACTGGGGAAAAAAAAAAAAAAAAAAAGAAAAAAAAAGGGAGAAACAAGAAAATAATTCTTACTATATTTCTGAAGCACTTTTGTTTTTTTTTTTTCAAAAGTTGTAGGCTTTCATGTGTTTGTCCAAGCTCTCTAGAAATCTGATAGAATAGAATGGTAGGTTAGAATGGGTCAATGATTCAGTAAAAGTAAGATTTGAGGGAATAATGAGGAGCACATGTAGACAGGGTAGGGGACAAAATCAAGCTGTTCCTGCATCGCCTGTGATCGCAGCCTTAGACCCAAGTGAATAAAAAAGCCTTTTTGGAGCTGCACTGCCAGCCTGTCCCTAAAAATATTCCTGTTTTTCTTATTGAGCTAGCTGTAGCTCTTGAGAATCACCAGGTGCTGTTTCCGTGCTCTTGCTGTGGCACTGGAGATGTGACACCAGCTGGCTTTGTCCCCTGCCTGTCACTCCTGTGCTTTGCCAAAGGTCAGGCCTTGATGGTTTCTGCTCAGCTCTGGAGTCTGGTGTCTGATGCTGTCCCCAGGTAAATTGTCTGTTTAAGCACTATCTGAAATAAGCTGTGTTCTGCTTACCGTGGGCTGATTTGAGTCACAGTCTGCAATAAATAATGAATGCTGAAGAGAGCTTGCAGTTCAGTCACAAATTATTATTTACAGAATTACTGCTGACTTCTTGTTAGCACTTGCAAATGCCAGACCAGCCCTTGAAGGATTTAGGAGGTTGCTTAATGAAGATTCATTTATTAAGATGCATGGCTGGCCAATATACTGGTCAACACATTGATTTTAGGACTGGATCAGAGTGTGAGCAACCTTTGCATAGTTGAGGAATTAAAGGCAGCTGAACTACTTTGGATAACTTTTAGAGTTATATTATTTTGGGGTTTGTTTTTAGTTTTTCTACTCTTTGTATTAAGAAGTAGCTCGTTCTTTCTTTCATTTCTTTTTTAAAAGCTTTGAAATAAAGACATTTTTCTATATGATAATTTTTAAAGTAGAACATTGTATAGTAATGCAAGATGATTATCCACAATTAATCCTTCAGTGTTCATTTCATATTGTAAAGCCTACTGCAATTCCATCCCCACAGGCAGATCCAGTCTGCTCCAAGCTTAGTGGTTCTGACAGAGAAACTATATGGGAATGTCAAAAGTGTAAACACAGTATAAATACTGAATAGAGTCTGAGAAACAGAATGTCTAACAGATATTTTATTCATGGACATCAGCCAGTGTCACCTAATCAGGGGGGATAAATGTCTCTTTGAACTTGAACAGTTTATGGGTTTAAACTGAGGTTATGCTGTGCCCACCCTCATGTCTAAATCACATTTTTTTTGTTTTCCTTAACAAAACCCATCTAGTTGCTCAGAGGTGAATATGTAGACATGGTTTAGGCAGGAGGTATTTTCATGTTCCTGCTGCAGTCATCCTTGGTGTGCATTCACCTTCTTTCATACCCTTTCTGCTCTTGGGAGAATCCATAAAAACACATCCAGGTTTATCCCAGGTGTTGTAAACAAAGGAACCTGGGGGCTCCTGTGTGACCCATGGGGGCTCAGTGCCATCCTGAATTTCCATTCTACTGGACTTGAAAGCCAATCAAACCAACCCACAAACAAAGCAAAGAAACAACCACCCACCCAGAACCACCCCAGATGTGCAATGCTTTATTTTCCTGGGTGGGAAAACTGCCATTGATTGTTTAACTCAAGCTTTGAGCTGGCTGAGATAACACAAATCATTGCCCTTTAAACTATAAGTGGCAAAAATTGAACCTTCTGCCTTTGGTGGGGGCATCTCAGTGGGAACCTTTTATCAGACATTAATGTGAACTGAGGAGACATTGACTGTAGGACTTTGGAGTTAATTGTCTGCTGCTCCCTCCCTTCTCCAGATCAGTCTGGTTTTCAGCTTTTCCTGCAAACAAGCTCCCCTCAAGTGCTGCTGGGAGCTTGGGCAGCACTTGGCAGGGGCTGGGCTGGATTTCTGAGCTGCCCTTGGTGCCTTAAATGGTTCCCTAGAAACAGAGAGCAGACAGGAATAAAGGAATCAAGGAGGGATTGATTGGAAAGGCCTTCAGAGGTACACTCTGGGCTCCAGAGGCTCCTGCCTCAGTGCATCCCAACATGGACAAGGACAGCTCCCGAGTTCTTCCCACTTGGATCTCAGCATCAATTCCCCAAGCAGAAGCCAGGCAAGGATGGAATTTGCCCAAGCTTGCCCCCCTGTCCCCAAGATTGTGGTTTGCAGTTCTTGTTCTGAGTGTCCTTGGAGAGCAAGTTAGAGGTTTTGTTATGTCTATCTTAGCATGAGAGAACAGCACTGAACGAGCTACAGAAAACTTCAGAGTCACACTAGCAGTACAGGATTTGAAAAATATAAAAGTTAAAACCAAAGGCATCACCCAACAGACCATGAGTGAGAAAATCTACCTTAGACTGCCTTGGCAAGCAACAAGTGTCACAAATATTTCACTTGGTGTCTCTGATTGTATGTCACTGATTCAGTGGCATCCCTGGGACTGAAGGAAGCCAAAGGAGGGAGGAGAATGCTCATTGCCCCTGTCTGGATGTCTCTGTCCTGTCCCAGTCTGGTGGTGATGATCAGCCAGCATTAGCATCCGAATTTCACCTTTTTGGCTTTATAGTGTTATTTTTCATGAGCTGAGCATTAAGCAAATTTCCTTTAAATATATAAAGAAAAAAAAAAAAAAGAAAAAGAAAAAATCTATCTGTTTGAACAAGATTTCTACCAACTGTAATGGAAAATATGTCCAAAATCAAATTGGGTTTCAGTATTTTTCATTCACTGAACCAATGAGAAAACTAAATTAGTTTGTTCTTTTTTATAGTGTTATCAAGAGTCTTTTTAAAATAGTTTAGAAGTCAAACTACATACAATGATAAAATTATTTTGGATGAACAAAACAATAAAAATATGAGGGCACAATGTTTTCAGCTGTCTGGGAATTAGCTTGATCCATTTTTTGTTTCCTGTTTTGGACTCAATTATGATATAACTAAATATTCCCAGAAATTACCCCAGAACAAACAAATAAGCAAAATGAAAAAGAGTTTGGTTGAAGTTTTCTTTTGGCTTTGTTTGTTTTGGGTGGGTTTTTTTTTGTTTGCTTTGTTTTGTTCAGTTTGCTCCCTGGGAGGGATTACTTTTGGTTGGTTAAAGGCTTTAAAATGGCTGAAGAGCTCAGTTAATCCCTGTGCTGCTTGTGTCGAGATGAAAGAGAACACAACATAATTGTGGTGGTGTGAGGAGCTGATGTGGTTTTCAGGAGCCTATTGAGAAAATCATCCCCAGCAGCGTTGACTGTGTGCAGTTCTCTGGGAGGAGAATTATTTCCTTGCCACCATCCTCTCCTCCACGAGGCACCAAGGACTCGTGGCCTGCTGCCATGGGAGGAGGAAGCACGAGGGTTTTACAGATGGCTCTGCACAGGCTGCTGTCAAAGATTCAGCAGAATGTTTGGCTACCTGTGCAATAATTCAGTCTAAACATACAATCTGCTGAGGGAAATTTGCTGTTCCCTCTTTCAGAGTTGCTGTTTTTAATGCTTGGGTGGCTCACGAGGGAGGGTTTGTGTTTGGAGCTGGCAGGGATGCGAGCTCGGACAAAACCAACCTTTCTGGGAGGATGTGCTGCCTCGTGGCTCATTTTGATTTGCATTGATTTGCCTGTGTTGTTGTTTGATTACCTCCAGGCTGGTGTGGGAAATGTGGCTTTTCTGTTTGATCTCCCATTAGGCTCTTACCTCCGTGTCCTATTGATACCTGCCCCAGGCAGCTCCTCTGGCCTCCTGCTGAGTGCATCTCCCTTCCCTCCTGCCTCTGCAGCTGCAGAAATTAACTGGGAAAAACCTGGTGTGGGCCTGTTCTGCTCGTGTCTCTGAAATAAATGGCAATAAAACATCTCAGCGTTCATGTAATGCCATGAAGCTTCTGTGAAAGCATTTCTGAGGAAGCTCTCAAAATGCTGCTTTGTGGCAGGGCTTTGGTTAGAGGAAATGCTTTGGTCACCTTCTCTAGAATGCTCCTTGTTCTGGTGTTTTCATACAAGTTGTGCTAATGCTGAATTTCAGGACTGATGAAGGAAAATCACTGACTGCTTCTCTACTAATGTTTTCTTTGTGAAGGAAAACTTAAAGTTTTAGGTAACATCCCCTTATTCTCTGATCTGGTTTTGCCAGGGGCAGCTTATTGGAAGTAAAGCTGCAGCCCTGTTTCATGTATCTTCAAACTGGGCACTGCTACCATGTTTTAGATTATGAATCTGGATTTTACTGGGGCTTTTATCACTCATTTCACCCAGCAGTTATGTGTAGGAGGCAGGACGGGGGGAAAGGTGTGGATCAGGTTTGTAGGTGTGTAGGTAACACACCTGTCCAGGTGTGGTGGTGCTGCTTTGGAACATCTATTTAAAAGTCTGAGCAGATTTAAGATTGACTCACTGACAGGAGCACCCATGCTTCTAACAGGAGTTGTGAATTCTGTTTCAGAGCTGATGAGTTGTTGGCCAGGACAGATTCTAGGCTCTCCCAGAGCTCAGACTGCTCTTGTGGAATGAGGAGCAAACCCTGGCAGCAGCACTGCTGTCAGTGCAGCTGCTGAGCAGGAGAAGGACACATTTAAAGGTGATAGCAGATAATTGTAATGGCTCAATCTTAAGCCTCATGGACCTGCAGAGCATTTCAGCAGGAACTTAGCTTGTCAAGGCATCCCTTCCTTAGCCATGGGTTCCTCAGCTCTGATTCGAAGATTTCCATTAATGAAGTTGTCTGTTCCTCACAGATGGAATATAATGCAGAACACATCTTCTGCAGTCACCAGGTTTTCAGCCTGGTTAGAGCAGATAAGATCATTATTGCTCTCTCACTAGCTCACAGAGCTTTAGTGCTAGATGATGTTGCTCATGGTGTTTTTTTAATCCATCTGGCTCCATTGAAACTGGCTCTGTTACCCCTTGCTTCAGTGGATACCCACTGGTATTGGCCAAATTACTCAGAAAACATTTTATTGAGTCACTTTCTTCCAGGGTTGATATTGTTTTAAGTGATGCTGAATGTGCTTGTATTTATGTGCATTATTTTTATAAAATGTACATGCATCATTCCCAGTTTGGGGCAGTCTGTGATAGTTTATTGGAATGTAAACCATTTACCTTGCTATTTTTTTTGAGAGAGAATAGCTTTTGCTCTGGAGAGGCATGCTAGATGGAGGATGTGAAATGTGATTGCAACTTGCCTAACAGTGTCCCTTCTGCCCAGGACTCCTTATTCCACTTTTGGATTCTGTCAGTGACACAGCCTAACCTTCAGTCATGAAAATCAAGAGGGCAAGGCCATTTGTGCTTTGGTTTGTTGATTTGTGAGCAGTTTTAAAAGCTGTCTTTTCTATTCCTCTGTTCTGAAATGTAATTCATATTTCTAAAGCCCATTCAAGTAAAGAATGATGTATATGTGCAAAATACTGTTACACTAAGGGGTGTTGTTCACATTTCTAACATCTGTCGTCAGTCTGGGGCAGTTGTTGTACATTTGTGTTGCTGGGACAAGGAAGTTTACTGAAATGCAAAACCCACAGGATGTAAAAATGCTTAATGACTACCTGGAAAGTGTGAGAGTACATCACTGATAAGGAACTTTGCACAGTTATGCTGATAGGGTGATGTGCTCGTGGAGTGACAGGCAAATTATTGATTGGAGCTGGAGAATCGTCTTTGGTAGCTGTGTTTTGTCTTCTCTTTCTTCTGTGAGTCCTGGGGGAGTCAGGTGGGAATTAGTCTGTACCAAGAGTGGATTTATAGTCCTTAACTGTGGGGAAAAAATGGGGAATTTCTTTTGAGGAAGGGATGTAAAGAAGTCAGAGAGGGAGTGTGTTGGCTGGGTTGCAGAGGGCCAGCACAAGGACATGCAACTCGAGAGGAAATTATTTCCTCCCAAGCAGGGAAATTACAGCCACAGTTGCCTGATAGCTTCCATCAGAGACTCTCAGCATCAGTCATGATCTCTGTTGTGAAACAATTGAACAAGTGATGGTCCCAGGGGCAATTCCAGGGGTGGAGCTGAGGGGCACCAAGTGCTGCTCTGGGTCCCCTTTGTTTCACACAGGCACAGACTGAAATCTGCTCTGGTTTTGGCTGTGTTCCCTTGAGATGTGACAGGACATTTCTCCAGCAAATCCACCCCTGTCTCTGTGTCAGGCATCTACAGCAAAACAGCCCAAGGCTTTTGAACTTCTGGCAGAGGCAGCTGGTGTGCTTCAGGCTGCACTTTTGCTTCTGGGTTCTCCAAAATCTGCTCTGAAACCAAAGCAATGCTGCCAGCCTTCTTTCAAACAGTGAGCCTACTTCAAGAGTTTTATATTACTCCATGGACTCTCAGGCAGGCATTGGTTTTTCAGAGAGGGGGTGGTTATTTTTATTAAAAAAAAATATATTTTTTCTTTTCAACACACAAGAAAGAGATCAAAGTCCCTTTAATTTGTATTGTGTGCAAAGGTCTGAATTCGCTGTTCTGGAATTGGAGCTTCATCTCCTTGTGGGTTGATTTCCCCATTGCAAACACCATGTTTGTGTGTTTTTGTTGTCACGGATCTCAAAATGTCTAAATGCCTTATAAATTACAGTTTGTATTTCTGCACCTGAATCAGCTACAACCAATTGTGCAGCTCTTCCTCCCCTTCCCACCTCACCTCTGGCATTCCCCTGCTTCTCAATAAAGAGATTTTTAATCTGCATGGGCAGTTAGCTGTAAGAGTAACTCCCAGTATTTCTGATTGACAGCATCATATAAAACTGCCAGAAAACTGTGGAATTCACTCCATTAAAGGCAGCTGCTGAAGTTCATGATGTGCCTTGATTTCCAACTCCTAATGGAAATGCATTTCCAACTCTGTTCAAACAGAAGATGTTTAACAATAAGTGTTTGCTTTCCTCTAACTTTTTGCCAAGAACCAATATGATTTTACATAAAATAGGATTCTTAAAAAAATTTGTGATTAGTCTCTGGTGTAAAGAAGGGTCCTGAATGTGTTTAATTAGGCAACAACAAAGAGCATGAAATGAGCAAAGCTGATTCTGTAGATGTCTGGAGATCACACTGAGATATAATTGAAGTAGAGGAGGTTGTTGCTTCTGATGGTTTAAGTGCCTTGCACACCCACTGCATGCTCTGAGCACAATAAAATGTTCTATCACACATTCCCTTCATCATACCCAGCATCAGATCCATACTCCTGCAATAATAGCAGAGATAATTAATTCTGGCTTAAGTATTTGGGAAATTATTGAGTGCTGCAATTACAGGCTTTCCAAATGACAATCTTTAGAAGCAAGAAGCTATGCTCTGCATTCCCCCCAGATCTGAGTGCACTGAGAAACTTCTATTCAGCACCAGAAGGAGAAAGGCCCTGCAGGAGTGAATCTTAATGTAGTATTAATTGGGTAACGGAAGAACACAGCTCCGAAACACAGAGGGTGCATTTAGAACAGGACAAATAATCTGAAATACAAGTTTGATGAATTCCCTTCATCTCCGTGCTGTGGCTGCTGCAGCACTTTTGTTTATATTGATCTGAACGGCGTGGAAATTTTCTTTCATCTGTCATTTACATTCATTTTACCTCTTGCTATTGCCTCTGCCAGCCTGCATGCTTGTTTTCTGGTGAATCTTATTAATAAGATTTCCAGTACATCAAAAGAATTTCTGTTGGGCAAAGGTAGAATATAATACACTTAAGGTGTAGGAGGGTTCCTAGCTGCAATTTTACCTACTAAAAGTTATTAATGAGTTTTGTGAAGTAAAGAAAATAATTGGAAAGGATAATGCTAATTGCATGCTATAGATTTTCCTCTATTGCTTACTTGTTTAGCAAGTGACTTGCAGAATGGAATATTTGCACCATAGCTTTCTTCTGATTACAATATGCCTTCTGCATTGACAAAAATAGGCCCAAAGGTCAAATTAATTAAAAGCAGTAGGAGAAAGAACACAATTAATGCTGCAAGTTTGTATTTACATGTTCTTGCCTGAGAAATGTGTGAAGTGCATTTTGTTGTGTGCGAAGCCCAGATGCTGTATGCCAATGAAAATAAGAAAATGCCAAGGAATATCTTAAAGAGTGGAATTAAATTGAATCCTTTACTCAGGAAAATTTATGCACCACGATGGTTTCAGGGTGAGCCAGCAGAGCACTCAGCATGGGTTTTGGACAGTGTAAGGGATGCAGGAAGGCAAGTCTGGCTGTGTGTGGAAGATGCCTGTGCCCACACTGTCCCCCCATTGCCCACTTATGCCAACTTTGCTCACATTTAATGTCATTTCACTTCTCATGAGCTGTCCTTGTCCATGTTGGGATGCACTGAGGCAGGAGCCTCTGGAACCCAGACCTCTGAAGGCCTTTCCAATAAATACCTCTGTGGTACTGACTCTTTAGTGGATTGTAGAGAGGTCACAGCAAAAAGCTAGAGAGAGCACTTCATTTTTTAACTTGTCTCAAATTGTAATATTTAACTCCATTTCTAAAGGGAACTTCTGCAAGTTCCCAAGAGAAATCTTTAACAAAGAATGTAAATATGAAAGATGTTTCGGTAAGGTGTTTTCCTTGACCAGTGAAAGAGTTTTGTCTTTGTTTGTTTTCATATTTGTGAAACTGTGCTAAAAACACAGACAGACACAGCCACTCTCTCAAAGACAACCCCTCCAGCTAGCATGGCTGGAGGGAGAAAAAGTTTACTCTCTATTTTCTTGATAATAAATAAACCCTCTGAAAAGTCCTATGAACACAGAGTCGTTTCACAGACGAGCCCTAGAAACAGGGCATCATCTTTCCCACAAACCTCCTTCTATTCCTTTATTCCTGCCTGGTCCCTGTTTCTAGGTGGCCATTGAAGGCACCAGAGGTCTGTGCTCTGCAGAGAGCAGTCCCAGAGCTGAGCTCTCCGTGGGCTGTGGAGCACCAGCCCTCACATGGGTGGTGACATGGGACAAGCCCTGCCCAGCCAGCACTGCAGCCCTGGGCTGGCTGCGAGCAGAAAAAACCTCCCCCAGCCTTCAACCTCTCAATTTCCCTCACCCAGAACTGCTGATTCCCTTCTGCAAACTAATGTGTGCTGCATTTCCTCTGCAATTTGTACTGTGTGTGTTTTGCTGCGAGAGGGAAGGCGCGTGAGTGATCTCGGCAGGGCTAAAGAATGGCTGCACTGAGTATGGAAATTGGCTGGCAAGATTTAAGGAACAAGGGAAGGCTAATGGCTTTATAGTTTGCTTTACTGAAATTACACAAGTGGTGAATTCTGAGAGACAGTTATATATTCTGATTATCTGAAAGGGCAATTGCAGAGCCATTGCTCTGGAGGAGCGAGGGATGATATCAGTGATACAATGCAGCACTTCAATTTGCAACGTTTTTCCCATTTGCAAATGGATATTTCAGACATCCATTTAAGAATGCATTATTAGCATGTAGTTAGACTCTAGCAACTTTGAATATTTCATGTATTCTACTGTAAATAACAGCTAAATTTTATTCATTATCACCCTGATAACATAAGCTGTGGAAATTGTGATGCAAATGGGAGATTTCTGACTTTAATCAAATAAAATGCAATCCTTTTTCTTAAAACAGCTTGGAGAGAAAAATAGATCTTTCAGATATTTGAAACAAAACCAAAGTGTTGTTCACCATAGCATTAATCACCCAGAATCTTTCTTATTTACAATAAGAGAAGATTGAAAGAAAGCAAAGTGTGCCAGTGAACAATTCCTTTATTTCAGTATGGGGAATAACTTCTCTTATTGAAAGCAAAACTTTTATCTGACAATTGGAAAGGGAATTTCAGGATGAAACTTTTGGTGAAAGTCTTCTTGATCCAGAGAAATTTTCCTGGACTAGTGGAGTCCACTGGAGGGTGTACTGCTGATGAAAGCCTCCATCCTGGGATGCTGGAATTTACTTTGGGCAAATCAAATACAGAATGAACTGCATCACTGCTTGCAAATTTTGGCCTAGAGCTTTGTTTTATACATGCCAGCAGGTTTTGGTGGTAAACTCTTGCTTCTTCCTTAAGCAGTTCACCTAAAGGTGGAGTAAGTATTGTTGCCTTGAGCAAGTACTTGGAGAGGTGACCTTGGTGGCCAGCACACTGTAAATTCGAAATTAAGAATGGGTAATCAAGGTAGTTAAAAGATATTTTCCCAAGGTCACACAGGTAATTGTTGTGAGCAAATACTGATACAGAAAGCAGAAAAGACAATGCTTTCACTGCTCTCGAAGAAGGACTTGACTTTCCTCAGAGTCCATTTTGGATAAGGAAGAACTTTTTGTCTGTTCATTCTCTTCTCCAGAAAGAGCAAGATACTTTTTTTTTGACAGCTGAATGAAGTACATTAGCTTTATCCTTGCATTTCAGCTATCATCAATTCCCCATTCTACCTAATCAAACACTTGATATCAAACATTATAGATTTTCTGCTATAACAAATAAAATGCTGCTATAATAAAGGTGTGCTGTCATAACAAATGGAGTGAGATAGTGACATGCCAAAAATCTGCTTTGCTACTCATTTTAAAAGGCTCCTTTTTCTTTTTTTTTAATTTTTTCTTTTTTTAATATTTTTTTTTAGTTGAATCTGCTTAGGCAGGTTTGCAGCAAACCTTCTCCTCCAGTGTGTCAGGGTGTAAGGGCTGGCTGCTCCCTGGGGACCAGGGGTGATGGGTCCTGTGGCTATTGAGAGCTGCTGTGAATGGCATCAAAGTTGGTGGAAATGTAGTGTAGAAACCTATGGATCTGAAAATATGTTTGGGTTTTTTTTCTAGAAGAAAATGAGGAGGCCTTTCCTCATTTCACATTATTGAAGAGGTCACTCAGCCCCTTCAGGTTCTAAGCTTATCTGTGGACTTGCTCGCTGCCCTAAGTTATGTACCTTTTGTTCTTTAAACCATAAGAAAATGAGTTCAATTCAACAGCAACATGAGTGAAAATCAAACCTAAAGTTTCTCCTTGTCTGTATTAGACATGAACTGCTTTGTAACCATCCACACTGGAAGGAAAGATTTCATTTTATAGAGTGAAATGCAACTGAAGTGTTGCACCACTACTTGGACTGGAGTAGTTAAGAACAGTCCTTGCACAAACCTTACTGAAAATATGTGTCTGCATTTTGCCTCTGATTTCAGCACACCTGCAACCCAAAGAACCAAAATTAGATAAAAGTCTCTTTTTCTGGGAAGCACTAATAAGAGCAGCTCCATTTCCTGGTTAAAAATGATGAAAGAATATTTCCAAGGCCTCTGCAAGTGAACACTTGTGACTCGTGGAGTTACACACACGAGCATTGCTTCAGAAAGGTTTGAACTTTACAGGAAAATCTGAACAGAAAAAAAGTTGCAAAGGGAAATAGAATCAGTTTTTGAGATTTCTTCCAGGTCTCTCTAGCCCTAACAACCTCCTCAGGGCTGCACTTAAAGGCTTAGCCTTGACTATGATGCCAAAGTAGCTCACTGGAGGTCAGTGAGTAATTCACTGGAACATTTATTATTCTGTGAATCCATACCTTGCTCATGAAGAAATAAGAAATCTATTTATCTGAGCCACAACTGAAATGTATAAGCTAGCATAATCAAATTAGAGCTAGAGTCCCATGTACATTTTTGAAAGTATAAATTCTGCTGTTTCAATATTAACACAAAGAATTCACAATTGTAATAAAACCCAATCGATATTTCTGCTGGAAAAGAT
Source organism: Erpornis zantholeuca (assembly GCA_013400515.1). Taxonomy (NCBI): domain Eukaryota; kingdom Metazoa; phylum Chordata; class Aves; order Passeriformes; family Timaliidae; genus Erpornis; species Erpornis zantholeuca. The sequence goes on along the minus strand of VZTN01006706.1, from coordinate 630,536 downwards.
TCACGCTGCAGGGCCAGCAGTCAGAAGTGATGTCAAATATTGCTGAAATGGTTCTGTATTATTGTTTATTGTGATGTTCTTCTAACTAAAATGGCTTTGCCTATCAGATATCAAGTATTCAACACGATAACATCAAAGATGATGGAAAGTGAAGAATGTATTAAAGAAAAAAATCAGAATTGAGATCTTCCTTTTTCAAACTTAGAAACAGCACAGCCACAGTGCAACTTTCATGTGTAATTTTTATTTAATCATGTGTCAAATTGAAGGCTTAGATGAATTAAACTTTGAAAAGCGTGCTTTCAGCTATCATTTTGACATCTAGCACACAATAACTGCCTTTCAGAAGCTAAATAAAATATTTGACATGTTTTAAATGTTATTTTCAGCTTTATTTGCTTTTTCTTTCAGTTCTTTGTTGTTATTTCAAGAAGCCCAGAAAACACAATTTAATTGCTGAATGTTGCTGGGGAAAGTCTTATGAGAGATACCCTGGTACAAGGAGGATTAGCATCTGGAAATAAATACCCTTTGAAGTCGTTAATCAGAAATTTGTGGGGTTCCAGGTCCATAATGGGTTTGTTCAGCAATGATTTGGAAAATGAGTCTGTTCCATGACCTCTGTGGTGCATGAGGACGATGGCAGCGTTGGCTCAGCCTCTGGTAAATTCAGTGAAAAGCAGGAAATTTCTGGTAAATTCAGTGAAAAGCAGGAAATTTCTGGTAAATTCAGTGAAAAGCAGGAAATTTCTGGTAAATTCAGTGAAAAGCAGGAAATTTGCTTCCCGAAGCAGGCGGCGTTTGTTGGAAACTCCTTCCTGTGCTTGCCTGCCTGGGAAGGGTTTCACAGAACTCCTCTTTTGCAGTGGCTGGAATATCTGACATTTCCCTTATCAGCTCGGAGCAGTTTTGTGTGCCTGCAGGAAGGGCCTGCAGGGATGTGTGCGTGTGACTCCTGAAAGGAGCCCTGAGTAAGTGAGTGCTGGAGGTACAAGATAGTCTTGCAAGATTATTTCTCATCACTTGAGCGAATTCTTTGTGTGAGTGAGCCCAACTATAAGATCTGACAATTTTAAGCCGTTTCCATTTGAGCAGGTGTAGGGGCACCATCTGTTCTGCTGGGTTTCTGTGGAGGTAGTAATACTTTCATTGAAAATGTACAAATCTGTCTGAGATAATCATCCACGTTGTGTTTGCATTTGTCTGGGCAGCCAACCAAGCTTTTATTTGCCCTTTTGAAATTAATAAGTCGTGCTTCCTGCATCTAAATAAATTAATAAAGTGGGAGGGGTTATTTAAATCAATAAAAATGAAAGCCTATAACCATTTACCTGTTTTATACTATCGTGGAACAGTTAGATGTTTAATCACAGTGAGAAAAAGCAGAAGTATTTATCAGAGAATTCTCTTCTTTAGAAGGCAGCCAGATGCTGTATTTTCCATTAGTAATTAGTGACGATGTAAGATACTTGTTACTAATGTTAATGAGATCAAATTAGGAGGACTGGAGAATTTTGTCATTCACAGGAATGACAAAAGGATTCAACTGAATTTCTTTTGGAGGTTTTAAAGAGCTGAAAATGTAAAGTCTTGCCGATATTTAAAAGGATAAATATGGTAAATTGTAAAATAGCAGGTCTGTTGGATTTGATAAACAAATAGACAATCAGGAGCTGAAAGGGAAGCAATCAATAAGTTTGGGGCAGTAGCTGGAACACCTGAACTTGTTCCATGAAAAGCAGGACTTGTTCACCAAGTTTCATCTGTATGAGATGGCAATTAAGGTCATTTGGATTGGGAGCAGCTGGGGGTGTTGCTTTTTCATGGGAGATAGGAATGAACTGAATTTAATATCCACTAAGCTTAGACTTCTGAAATCAGCTGAGTATTGTCAATTTGCTCAATACCTCTCTCCTTCCCCTCATGTTTCTTTTTTGGGGAAAAAAAAAACCAAACCACCAAACAAACAAACAAAAAAAAACCAAAAACCCCCACACCCCAAACCCAAAAAACCAAAAACAATCCTGTGCCAGGTCACTGTGGGGCCATTAAATAAATCATGACAAGCTCACTGGTAAATTAGAAAAGGTGAATGCAACAGTGGTGTGTTGTTAATGAAGTGTTTCTAGCTGTGTCTGATAATGGTGACCAAAAGGGTTTGGCATCTCTGTAGATGCTCCAAGAGAAATACAGATCCCAGCTGGCAAAAATAGAGAAGCTTAATTTGAGTGAAAATTTTGTAATGAGCTGCATTGTATATTTTGTGACAAAGTCATCAAAATAATATAATAAAATCTTAGATTTAATGCACGAAGCTGCAAAACTTATGTGAAATACAGACTTATGAAAGAGTTGAGAGAAACTCTTTGAGCTGCATTAGTTGTGCTCGACACTACTCTGTTTAGGGAAAGGAAAAATGAAAATACTGCCCTGCCTCTGTTGAGTCTCAGCACAAAGATATATTTCCCACTGGGTTTATGGTTGGATCCTTTCAGGCTCTTTGTTTTAATGTTATTCCAAGAATTTTGCACTGGTAGTTGCTGGGTCCTGTTTGTCTCAATGAAAGCCTGTGGAAGAAAAATTGCTGGTTTGGAACAAAAGGTGATAGTTGAGGATAAAAAGATTGGAGCTGGAAATTGTAGTTTGATTAGGGATCTTCTTTACTGCTCAGACTTGAAGATAGTTACTTTCTGGTTATTTAAGGTGTTTCATATCCTCCTAGCATTTTAAGTAAACAAGGAGCTGAGAAAATTAAAAATTTATTTGACTATTTCTTCATTCACTGGCTGCTAATAGTGGAGAGAAATGTTGAAGCAGTCCTGTTCTTTTGTGCTATCTTACAGCATCTCCTAAATAAGGTCTGTTTTAAATCAGAATTATCATCTAAATAATATAATTAATTCAGCATAAATTAAAAAGTAATGTTTTTTTCTTTATGATCTCCTTTTAAAAGGATATTAATTTGCTTCAATGAATGAAGATAATAAGGTTAATAGTTTAATGTTCCTCAGTTGATATCTGCTGGTTTTTCTATTACCTTTTTTTTTCTTTTTGATTATAAATTGGCTAACCCCTGGTGTATCATACTAGAAATCATCCCTTCAGTGTATCCAAAGCTATTTACTTAGACTCATCTTTTATTATTCCCACTGCCACAGTCTAATTATTGTAGTGAAAGATTGAACACAGAACAGTTTGGGGCTTTGATCAGTCTTCATATAAATTTCAATAATGAGAGTAAAGGCTTTTGCGGTTTTCTGAGATAATTTGATCCCTCCAGACAAACTCTGCTTTTTCCAAACGCAGTGAATGCCATCTGAGACCTCTGACAGCATTTGTGTCTGGGTCTGTGACATCTCTGCAAGCAAAATTCTTTTCTCATACCAACAAAGAGTAATTTAATATTTTTAAACGTGTCAGGGAAACTACAGTTTTTCCTTAAATGTTCCCTTCGTTGTCCCCTATCAGTTCAATTGTCTGTATTACAAGTTCCTACATCAGAATCCTCTAAGAATACATAATAGGTTTGCTTGCATTTCTCTTTTTGAAAAAGTATCCTGACTGTCATTCAGATAAATAAAACAAACCATAATCCTTGTTATTCTATTACTATCGGTGCTGGCTCCCTTCGGAGATAAATAGAAAAGCAGCTGGAGACTGAGGACATTTCGTAATCTTATAAATTGAAATTTAAATGCCTCGAGGAGGAAATTTCCAAAATAATTGTGACAGAAGATAAGTCCCAGCTTTTGGCAAAATTTTATTAGAATTACTTGTTCCAGATCGTTGTCTGACGCCTGCATGAATTAAGAAAATGGCAGTGCTGCCATGTAGAGGAATAGCTGAGCTTTCTTCATCTTGATAAATTTTTCTGAAAGTGCTCTGTCATCAGCGTTATCAGGTGTGACATACTCAGGGACACGATCAAATTAAAAATCATGAGCCTTTAGCTGATGCCAGCTGATTTCAAATCATAGGGGTTTCATCTTTCTCACTAATAATATCTCAATTTATGCAACAAAATATTTACAATTTTTAGATGAATGTGAGGGTTAGTAACATTTTTAATTCTGCTTGGAGTGTGGGATTTGTTTTTTTCTCACTGGGCAGCTAAGAAAGAGTGGATGACCTTCTGGTCTCCTCTGCTGTCAGCTGGTTAAAAACTTCTGCTGTATTTTGACAATGAGCCCTGAAAATAAATGTACTTTCGTTTATACTTGGTGAATCCCAGATGCACAAAGTAGTAACCAGTTGCACATAGTAATAACCATTGTATCCCCAGTCATTTTCAAAAACCAGTAATGGTGTCTAATGCTAAAACTTGGGCTAAAAATGCTTTAAGAATACTTTATTCTTCAAATTCAGTGGTAGCTTGGAGAGGAGAGGATCTAAGCTGGTGTGGGTACCAAACACAAGACAGCACAAAAGCAGTGCAAACCCCACAAAACACAGCTTTTACAAGCAGCTCATGCAGTGGAGGTGGATTTTTTAAATTTATTTGGTGGATATCAAACTCATTTCAGATCAAAGAAATAGCATATTCCCTTTCCACGTGTCGTAGCTGTGCATCTGTGCAAGTTTGGAGTGCAGGGAGAAAACGAGAAACATGGCAGGAATGTTTTCACTGGATCAGCTCAACAAAACTTTAATTCTTTGGGCTTTGAGGGAAGAGTTGACTGACACTGCTGGTGTGGATAGGGCTCTGAGAGGCAACTGACAGTGAACTGGAATAGGATAAATCATGTCAGTAATTGCTGCAGATCCATCTGGATCCTTTGGACTGTGCAGAGACACTCCGTGCATTCTCATCTAGCTGTGGTGGGAAAAGGCAGCAGGAGGAGCAGGACCACTGTCCCAGCCAGGCCTCCAGAGATCCCTGGGGTGTTAGCTGGGAACCTTTCACCACCTGAGCCTTTTCCCAGCGGGCTGGCAGGCTGCCCCAGCAGTCAGAGGGGTTGTCTTCCCCCATTTCCATCCCATGTCATGGGAAGTCATTCCGTGTTCAGCTCTTCAGAGCTCAACCGATGTCTTGGCTTGGTCTGTCCCATTGTTTCTCAAAGACCTTCCAAATGAGGGGGAGTCTAAAATCTGCAAATTTGATAAACAGGAAAGCAGGACCGGAAGGCAAAGCATGCTGGAAAATGGATGAAATCTTTTGGAAAGAGAGAATGGCAGGAAGGATGAAGGCAAAGCACCACCCTTAGCCATCGATGGCAATGACCTAAAAGGGAACGACCAGGAAAAGATCCATAAAAGGGACCTGGGCATTGGTTGGCAAGGGAAATGTGCTGGCATGGCAAAGGAGCCTGCAGGAGATGGGAAGTGATCCTGCTGCACTGCTTGGAGCTGTTGGGACCTTGGCTGGAGCTGGGAGCTGGGCTTTGAGCAGGGCACGGAGCTGGGAGCGAGCTCCTGTGCAGGGGGAGCAGCCAGAGAGAGCAGAAGCACCCGACAGATTGAAATAATAAGGTCTGTTTATTCTGAAGCAGAATAAAGTGCCAAATGCCAGAAAGATGAGTGGGAATAAGCAGACCATGATGGATGGGGCTGAAGAAGTGATTTATTTTGTAACAAGAAAGAGGCAGGTTCAACATTAGAGGAGAACCTCTCCATTAGCAGCAGTGAAGCACTAAACCAGGTTTTCTGGGAAAGCCCTAAGTGCCTTACTGGTAGCTTTTAAGAAGCTCTGTCACTCACATCTGTCAGGAGCTGCACAGGTGAAGTCAGTGCTGCCTGTTCTTGGCTGCACAGCAGCTGTCTGTGGGCATGTGTAATAATGTCACTGTGACAAAAAGAGACTTCCAGAAGTGGAGGAGCTGAACATTTTTAGCAAAAACTCAATAAAATTTAATGTTTTCAACATCTCCACCCCATAGGAACCAAATGTCTAGGGACCCCTGGCAACATCTGCTTGGTTATAAACACTATATACTTTTTTGCATAATTGCATCAAAAGTCTGATCTTCAGCTTTGCTAATCCCAGCAGTTCTGCATCCACAAAGTTTTGCATTGCCTTTTGAATGGAATTTTGAGTAACAACAACCTAAGAACATTTTGTTTCTTTTTTGGGGTTTTTTTGAAGCTTCGTATTTCAAGTTTCCAAAACACAGGTATCGGACACATCAAAATAAGCAGGAATGCTCCTTTTTTTGTTGCAAATTTTCTTTTAATACTGGGAGAGATTTACATTTTGGCTGTTCAGTTCCTAAATCATGCGGAGTCACTCAGGTATTGAAAAAACTGTCCTGTGCCTGGTGCATCAGGTGCTTTGTTTCATCTGACCCTTCCTTCCACATCTGGGCTGAGATGCTTTCCATCCTCAGCTCCCTATTTCCCAGCTTTCAGCCTTTTGCTGTTAAGGTTCAGGTCTGTGGTATAACGAAAATCAAAGGAGTTATAGTGAAATGTCTGAAGGAGAGCAGGGGAGGCATTTTTTCATTCATTAGCCTAACGCCTGTGCAAAATCTATTAAAATTGTTTTTAATACATAAGACTTGTTGTTGTTTGTTCTTTCTCTGCCTTAAAAGAATCCAACAGCATTATAGATGTGTCACATTTTTTAGGCCCGAAAGTGTGGAACAGCTTTTAATGGGAAAGAAAATGGTTTTTTTTGAAAACTAGAAAACTCAGAGGTGAAATAAATTGAGCCTCAAAAAGTGATTGAAATCTCCGAGTCTGTATACAAAAGGTATCCAAAGACTTGTGAAGTCTGGCAGAATCTCTTTAGTTTGAGGTGTCTTTCACTTTGCATCAGGGCTCACGTTTTTTAAAAAAACAGCAGCAAGCAGTGCTGTCAGGTGAGGCAGGTTTGAAAGCAGCCTGCCTGCTCAGGAAAGCCTGAAACTGTGCACAAAACTCTGCACAACATCCTCAGCGGATAACTGAAATAATGCATTCCCTAAAGTGGCTGCATGAAGCAATTACCGATGCCGTGGTGGAAACCATGTAAAATTCTGTTCCTTCCTTGTAGCCCCAGCGCCGCGTCACCTTCCACCTGCCGGATGGCTCCCAGGAAAGCTGCAGCGACAGCGGGCTCGGGGACCACGAGCCCACCAGCGGGGCCAGCACCTCCCACCCGCTGCCCCTGGGCTTCCCCCAGGACGAGTTCTACGAGCAGGCATCCCCCAACAGCCGCACGGAGGGAGATGGCAACTCGGACCCCGAGTCCAGTAAGTGCAGAGCTCGGCTCACCTCGCTTGTTGAATCGCGGCAGGAGCGAAAGCGCGGCTTGTTTTTGTTTCTCCAGGTAATTACTGAGAGCCAGCGTTGGTTTTAACGAGGCCAGAGAAGCTTTGTGTTTATAAAAATGGGAGGTCTGGCCGTTGGGAATAAACCACTAGGAGCTGCTTAGGGTTTATGGATGACCTGGTGTTTTTACGGAGCTGCTGCGCTGTGCGCGGAGGAGCTTTGCGGTGAGGTTAGCGCCGCTGCCCTAATGGTCATAAATACTGTGCTGAGGGAATTCACATTTTTTAACGTTTCTCTCTCCAACACTGCTCTGTGCTGTGGTTCAACAGGGAGCTCGTGGGTGATGAGTAGCATGGTGAAAGGACTGCGGTCTCCAGAAATAAGGAGGTTTTTGATTTGTCTTTTGAAAGCGGCGATGTAATAATAATCTCGGAAGGGTTTGTCATCTTCCGCCACTGCCACTGTCTTCTTGTGAAGTCAAAAACAGGGAGGCAAAACCAAGAGGAGCTGGAGCTGTGGGTGCTGGCACTGCTCTCTGTGCTCTGCTGTGGTGTGATAGCCAGCTGGAGACTCCACTGAACTTTAGTCAACTGTTAATTGTCCAGAGGCTCCTTATCTGGATTAAATTGAACTGTGCCATTGATAAAGAGACACCTGAATGTCTTTAAGCCTCTGAGGCCTTGTTAGCGGCTTAATAAGCGATTTGAAAATACATTCGTTCTGGGCAAAACTTGGCCCAAAAGGTGAATTTCAGCTGCTTTAGCGTGTCAGGAGGAATGAATTAGTGAGTGCCATGCAGTTGGGATAGCTGTAGAAGGTAGTTTCTGCATGGCAAATACAGCACCTGGCAGAGGGCATTCCCTGTGACGCTGAGCTGGCTCTGGCACATCCAGCATGGCTCTTGGAAGACCTGGGGATCCTAAGTTTCAGACTTAGAAAATTTGTAAAATGATACGTTTCCTGAAATAATGGCAGAATATTGTGTTTTCCAAGTTGATAGACAGCTGAAAAAAACCATCACAGGTTTTTGATCTTGTGTTGGATACAATCATCATTTGTTTTTGTTTGTGTTGATGTACTGGAGGCTCTAATATACCCTGAATAATATTCTAGGCAGTCAAACTGGATTCTTCACAGAGTTAAGCTCTAAAGGGCTACAAATATACCCCTAAAGAAAGAAAATATTATGTTATATATTATTTGCTGCTTTTGCTATTCATACTCAGGGTCTGAACTTGCTTTCCAGCTCTTTCTTGTTGCTCATAACTGCTATTTGTACTTTATTGGAGTGAGAATGACATACATGGAATCAGTATCCAGGGCCTTTCCTGCAGAGAACATGGGACAGGACCTGGTGTAGAGGAGTTCTCAGAGCAGGCACGTGGATCCTGTCTTGCCATTTACAGAGGCTCAGGTTCAGGATCTGTCAGTGCCTTTTTTGCCCAGGTTTTGTAATTTCAGAAGAAATATCCATCATGGCTCTTCTAGAATTAGGCTCTAACAGTAACACAGCTCTGACATCTGAATGTCATTGACACACATCCCTGTGTGGAGGCTAAGCAGGCATCAGATGTCTTTCCAAGTGTGAAGTTGAAGAAAGTTTAATCACCTGTCTAATTACCTGACAGTTCAGTTCTAAACTTGAAGTCGCAGTTTAATTAGAGTTTATTTTATTTGAAGATTTTTTTTTCTTCCCTTCCAACTTGTATCTTACTGAAACAATTTAATTGATGTAGCACGATGGTTACAGCATGGAAATCTTCTTCTGTGGCCCTTTTTAGTGTTTTGTGCTTATATTAATGGCAGCACCTAGTGGCAGGAACAAAAAAGCAGATTTAGATGATGTCCACTACATCTAAGTGAAGAAGGGGAAGACCCACAGCATATTTGTGTTCAGGGTGCTGCTGCAAAGTGAGTTGGTGCAGATAACAGCAACCAAAGTATCTGTGTGCTGATCTGTGCAAGAGTTCAGCCTGAGGTTCATGGGGTTCACTTCACATTTAGCCACTGTTGAAACAGTGAAAACAGCTTTGGATTGATAGTTTCCTCAACAGAGTTCTGTTGGATTTTTGATTGTTTATTCTTAAATCTAATTTGGAGTGGTTTGATGCATTCAAAGTATTTCTTCATGGACTAAAACGTTAATGTGGGAAGAGGTGGGACTCTAGGGTCAGGTAATCTGAGTTCATACAGCAGAATAAGCATGGCCTTCCTTCCCTCCCAAGATCTTTCATGTCTGAGCTGTCTTAATCTGAAACATTGTCTGGAATGTTAAGCCTGGTTTGTCACCTGATGGGGATTTAGTTCAACTTTGCCTGCCAAGGAGAGAGATTTGGGGTGAAACGATGTCAATAATGTCTAGAACCAACCAAGTGCCCAATGAAAGCTGATGGCAGCTGTGACAGCACACTTGGACATGTTCAAAAGTATTTTCTCCCTCTTCCTGTTCCTGACTACAGTCCTTCGGTGTTATTTGTTTCTCTAACACTGGAAATTTTTGCGTTTTGGAAGCTTTCCATGTACTAGAAATAGCAAAGCAGTGGAATTTCTAGTGGAAAACTAGAATTGCAAAACACTGGAAAAGATTAACTTGACAAAATAAAAAAAGAAACAAAACAAAAACAAAACAAACAGAAAAACAGAAAAAAAAAAAAACCCTGAGAAATATTGGTGAGAGGAATCTTTACAAATTCACATCCAGGAATGAATCAAGGAGGGGGAAAAAAAAAAACCTCTAAGGTTATAGTGATTAGAAAACTGTGAGAAATTTATATGTAAACCTTTAAAATTAATTGACTGTGCTAATTAAAATTTGAAATAGGCCATTTAAAATGATTTGTCTTCTCTTACTTTAGTCACTTCCTTAGAAAAACATGAAGTGCAGTGTGGTAGATGCATCATGAGGAAGAGCTGCCAATAAACTGTCACACTAAGTAAATAGTAATATAAAGATGCATGTAGGTCTATGGAGAACCTTATCCTTAAGTAACAGCACTCTTGTCTGTGTTATTCATATTTTTTCTGCTCATAAATTGCTCAAATAAGGATGTTCCAATAATTTCCTCTGCTAAGGAATTCCATCTTCCCTGCCCCCCCGCTTCCTTTTTTCCCCTCTGTGTTACATTTAAATACAAAACACACTACAAGCATAGACAAAGATCAACAAATTCTCTGTGTCTGGATTTCCCTGGCAACTTCTCTCTCAGTGGTGCCCTCTTGGTGGCTCTAAGCACTGGTGGTGATCAAAGGGGTTGAAAGCTACATGCAAACCTCAGTTACATTGGGATATTTAATACATGTGCAACGTGTTCATGGCAAATTTTCATGCTCCATCTGTTTTTATAGCCTTATCAAATCTGTTTCCTTCCTCTATAGAATAAAGTTATTTCACTCACTTTTGTTTGGAGAAGGTAGAATATGCCTAGTTCAGCCAAGGAATTGGGCAGAGCAAGAGGAATGATTGCAGCCTGGGGACAGCGAGTGTGGAGGGGAAGCCAGAAAACCTGAAAGTAATCTGCAATTAAATAATAGCAATCATTTTGTATAAAGAAAATGGAAGTATAAACAAAGCTAGCTGAAAATTAAAGTTAATGAAGCAAGTCGCACTGAGATTTCAGGGTTTCAAACAGGAGGAAACTGGTGTATTAAGGAGAGGGGGACTCCATGAAGAGTATTTAATGTGAATTAGTGACTAATAAGCCAAGAAAGCTGCACTGAAAATCAGCAAGTGTAGAGCTAAGGGTGGCCAAGGGGGGAATCAGTAGACACCATAAGTTTGTGGCCATGTCAAGCTGGCTTTGCCTGTTTCTGTCTCTCTGTCAAACCTTCACAGCTGAAGAGCTCTTTGGGTGAACTGGATAGAAGAATTCCTGTGGGTTCAACCCACGAGGAGGGGAAAAGGTAATTTTTAAAAACATGGATTCCCCAGTTTCATTCATTACAGGAGGCACTACTTGTGGACAGAAAATGAATAAATGAGTAGCTGGGGCAAAGCTTTGCTGGCTTTAAGTGGTCATCAGACTGCAGAGAATCAGTCTTAGGGAGAATTAAGACTGCAATCTGTGCTATTTAACCACATAAGAGGGAGGTTTGCAGCAAGGAAAACATCTGTTCATGATTAAAGACAGCATATATTTCTTCCACAAAATTAAAAGAACACTTTCACCTTGAGTTAATTTTTGATAAGGGTGATGCTGATGAGCACAAAGGCAGGGTGATGAAGAATGATGATAATGGCACTAAAAGTCAGAGCGGGTTCAGTGCATTCATGTGGAGGAGAGGAGATAATCTTCCTCCCAGGATATCTAAACTGATAGTGTTTTCCTTATTTTCTGTAATTCTGAGACACGGAGGTGTCAAGCAAAAATAAAGCTCTGGTCAAGCTTTACTGCTGGAAAGCATTTACAAAGAAGACACTAAGATATATCCAAACATAATGCAATAAATCTTATCATGAGTTTCCCTAGAGCAGCACGAGATTAGCTCCATTACCTCACTTCCATGATAGGTATTTTTAACATTGGGGAATACATGTATAGTTAATCTATATATATTTAGGACTAATAACTGTTATTATGACATTAGGGTGGAGCATTAGTAATTGTGAATGAAAAGACATAGCATAATACGAGAGTGGAAAAATCTCCATAATTATCTTCATTAATGAGTTTGGCATTAAAAAGCAGGAACTTGTCAATGAAATACTCTAGCAGCTCAGAGCGAAACATCACTGACAATAGAGGAGGAGGTGTGCATGACACAAGAATTGGATTTTGCTAAGGATTTGAAGTAATAGCAGTGGGATGAAATCTAATAGTTGAGAGTCATTCTCACAGGAACTGGTGTATGTAACTAGTATATAAATCACCAGCTGAAAATGACATAAAGGAAAAAAAAAACAACTGAGTATTACAAAGATAAACTATAAATCACCAATACCTAATGTGACTGTGGAAAAAAATCCTGGGTTACTCCTAGTACAGGGAAAAAAAGAAGAAAAGAGAAAAGCCCAAGGGGTTGCTGACACCATAACAGGCCTGTTATGAATAATGTTGGCTTCCCACACTAAAGAAAGGTGAATTCACATGAGAAACAGGCATGAAGAAATATTAATAATAACATACTAATGTTATTATGGGAATGTATGTAGGGAATGGGATGCCTATATACAGAGAAAGGAATTAATATTGGCTTGTTTAAACTGCCAGGTGAAGGCTGGCAGGGGACAGGGGCTGCTGTCACACAAGAGCAGACAGTGGAAGCTGAAATGAAGCTCTGGGCTGGCTCACAGGGAAATGAGCTGGTGCTGCCTTCAAACCAGCCAAGGCTGGAAATCTGGGGGCTGCAGATGAGATCAGTGAGGAAATACAGAAGCAGGGCATGGGAGTGCAACCTGGCTTTAAAAAGGAGCTGGATAAATTCATGGGAGGCCACATAAATCACTGTCCATAGGAGCAGCAGACCCAGCATGTCACACCAGAGGTGACCCTGCCATGCTGGGGACCTGAAATCTGGGGGTGAAGGTGTTTGCTGAGTCCCAGTTCTGCTCTGGGCTCAGCTCCAGCCCCAGCTGGACAGGGGCTCCTGGTGCCTCGCCCATGCCACTGCTGGCCACTGGCCTGACAGGAGCTGACCCCTCCTGTCCCCAGCCCCATCAGCAGCTCAGGGACAGCCTGGGGGTCCTGCAGCTCTCCCTGGTGAGTGGTGGAGAAGAAAGGGTCAGCACAGAGCTGCAGACAGGGAGCTCATTCCCCCTGGGAAAAATGCCTGCGTTTTCTGCCATGCTGACATGTCTGATAATCAGAAACTCTGCAGTTGCTGAAATATACTCTTTAAACATCATCAATAAGATGCTCTGGCAGCTGGATTTCAGACCTCATGCTGGGGCACAAGAAAAAATAAATCTACAAAGCCTTAAGTTTCTTGTTCCCTGTCCAAAAACTGGACTGTGGACAGATAGAATTTTTTTTTTTTAATGATGTTTCTTGTTTTTTCTTCCCATCTTCTGTGTTTTTTTTATTTCCACAGAAAAGTCGAAATGTAACAGCAGTATTTTAGTTTGGTTGTTGCTGAGTTATAAGCACACCATAGCACTTAGGCCTAACTTGAATAAAAAAAGAAAGAAGCTGTCATTAGTTAAAGATAACAAATCTCAGGCTAAGACACATCCCAGTCTACCACATCTGCCCACTGGGCCCTTTAACTTCTGCTGTACTGGGCTTTTCTAACCCCATGGCTGAACACTAATAATTAAGTCGGAAAGTGCTGAGGTAATTAATCTTTCTGAGGCAATAGAGCTTGATTGATCTTTTACCTCTAATCAAATTAGCTGGCACGTAGGTGGGGAGATGTAATGGCCGAGCGCGGCTCTGTCGCACTTTGCCGAGTGCCAACCTCCGCGGTGACCTCCTGCCAGAGCACCCATGAATCACAGCCTGGGAGCCTCCACTGCCCTCATTAAGTGGCTGTGTGATTTAAAAGATGGAGGATCTGGCAGGGATCAGCCTCAGGATGTGCTCAGCGTTGCCGTTTCCAGGCGTGTCTCTCGCAGGGGTGAGGTTTCCACCCGCGTGGCACAGCTTTGAGGGCGCTCAACGTCCACTGCGAGGGTTTGCCAGATGTCTTATCTCTCTCCTTCTAAGATAACTGCACTTATAAGCACATAGAGCGAAGCAAGCTGACAGAAACTCCCCTAAAACAAACCATTATGGTATTCTGGATTTGTTCCTGAGTGGAGAGTGGGTAAAAGGGCAGACTGGAGAGGTCAATTTGCAATGATACAGATGAGTGGCTTCTGCAAGCAGATTTTCACTCGTACCTGAGAGGATAGAGATTGCATATTCAGAAATAATACCATGATTTGGTAATTTGATCCCTGGGTGCCTGACTTAAGAGTTATTAAAGCAGCTGACACAAAGAGGGGAAAATGGACAGAGCAAATTAAATTAAAAAAAAATGCAAAAGCAAAAAGATTGTCCCACTCGGCATCTCTCAGTCAAACGCAGCACTATAAACACAGACACTCAGCTTTAACATTTTATACTTCCTGTGTATAAGGAGCACTCTCTATAAATTCTTTTTAAAGTAAATTTTAGATACTTTATTGCTGATATCAGAATCTAAAGTCTCGATCTACATCGTCTACTCTTTGAAGAAAAGTAAGATAAAAGGAAGTGTTCTGAGATGTGCTGTATTCTTTCATGCAAAATCAATGGGGATGGATGAGGAAAATCAATGGGGAAAATATGCTGGATTTTCCAGACTGCATACTGGGATGAAGTAACTCAGGCAATACTAACATGTTTGTGAACAGAACTTAATGAATTCTTGACTGAGGTTTATAATAGAAGCTACTCTGTCTAAAGTGATTAGAAAGAATAGCTCCACCTTACAGTTGAGAAATCAGTCACTTGTGAAATAATAAGGAAGGCTTTAAAGCATTTGTTTTGGTGTTTTTTTTTTTTTTTTAATAATAAATGAGATCTGACATCTATAAACAGTGATTTAGTGGCAGATGTTCTGTGATATATATTTATGTTATCACTTAAGCTGACATGGTAATGGATAATCCTATTTGTTCTGTTTATGAAAGTTTTAAAATATATTGCTATAGCGAGCAGGCTGGTGGGGCAGAGGTGGACAGAGAACAAATTTCTTCCCTCTAGTTTTTCAAACTCCTTTTAGCTCTGGCTGGCTGTCATATTTGCAGTAAATAGAGGCCCTGGAGTGTGGCTGGAATCTAATTTGGAGCACTCTGTCCAGTGTTGTGCTGGGGTTTGATGGCCACAACAGCTCCAGGAGCCACAAAGGGCAGGGATTACAATGGGAAGTTTATCTAGAGCAGGTGGAAGCTGAAGCCACTTGTTCCCTGCTGGTGACAGCTTTGAGGATGGGTGTATCCTGTGTATCCCAAATCTAGGTGTGGGTGGATGTTGGAGTCAAGGGAGGCCAGGAATCCTCCCCTTCCCCTCTGGGGGTTTCATTTGTCCCCAGAGCACCCCAGGATGGCTTGGATGTTGATCTGAGCCCATGGGAGAAGCTGCCCTCAGCTCTGGATGAACTGCAGACACCCAGGGAGTGAGAAAGGTTTTTGTTTTTGCATCACAGAGAGTTTAGCTGTAGGTTTGGATTTTGCTCTATATATTATATAGAGGCAATATGGAGGTTTTAGGGTATCAGCTTGTCCTTCTTCTTTCTTCTCCTTCTCTTCCTTTCTTCTCTGACACAAGTTCCTGTGGTTTGGTAATTGGTGGAGGGAATCTGGTGTAGAAGAGACATATCAATAAAATGGGAGTTTACTGGTGTTGGGGACAAAACAAAATGCGTAAAACTTCTTAACTGGTTGATAATAGATATAA
The DNA here is from genome assembly GCA_013400515.1 of Erpornis zantholeuca. NCBI lineage: Eukaryota > Metazoa > Chordata > Aves > Passeriformes > Timaliidae > Erpornis > Erpornis zantholeuca. The sequence continues at coordinate 614,991 of VZTN01006706.1, read as the reverse complement.
AAGCTACCTGTTTCTGGTAGCCATTGCTTTTCTGCCCTTGTGTTCCTGGAGGATGCAGCACAGCCTGTGCCTCTGAGGCTTTGATAAGAAAATCTGTATAAACAGTATATATCCATATAAACAATCTCTGAGGGAGCAAAGAGAAGCCTTGCTTCATTCTTTCCAACATGAAGAATTGAAGAAAGAAGATCTCCAGGGCAGGAACAAGGGACTGGGGCCACCCAGGCTCCGACAGGTGGGATAGAAGTTCATTGTGGGGAAGCAGAGCCCTGAGGGAGAAGCAAGCCCTCACCTTGTCAGCAGGTTTGGGGGTGCCACGTGTGGCAGCAGGGCACAGCTCTGGGGTGGCAGCAGGAGCCTGGGGTGACAAAGTCACCCAGCACAGCTCCCATCAGACTCCAGTGCTGGCCCTCTCTTTGCTTCTAATTTTTATTTTCTAATGAGCCTTTCTTTGCTTCTAATTTTTATTTGGCCACCCAGAGAGTAAAGGCAAAGTCCATGTGGAGTTTGTATTTGTTACAAAGCAATTCACTCTGTGCCCTCCTCTCTGCTTTGTCTCAAACTTTCTCTTCTTTCTTCACCTGAGGATAGAAAAACACAGACGATGCAATTTGTCCTTTTTTTTTTTTTTTTTAACCAAATCAAGCTAATCAGCAGCTGCAAGAGGAGCTTTTAACAATATGAAATATTAAGAAGTTTGTTAGCGTTGAGTTTGTTTTAAAAACGGAAATATGTAGGAAAAAAATTGCCTCTTTTATATAATTCAAGACGTGAAAAATTTCATGATTATAATTTGATTTGAAGCATCATAATTTATTCCTTGATTTCCACTGTGATTAATGAAAAATATATCAAGAAGTATATTTAGACTGTCTTCAGCTACCACCCTGTCTTAGAAATTAAATGGAAAAATTGTATTTATTGAACAAAGCAGATTCCCAAGTGACAGTGCATTTCACATCACAGCATTTGCTGACTCCAATCCGATCAGCTCAATAAATCCAGTGATTGTTGTTCTTGTTTGTGTGGAAATGCAGTCATCCTCTAATCCAATGTTTTCCTTCTAACTGGACTTTTGGTAGGGAAATAGGATTGATCCAGTCTTGAAGCATGCATTAGGAACACCTAGGATTGTTCCAAAAGGTCATCTGTATCCATATATTCCTGAGTAGGGGAAATACTTTTGCCTTGGGTCTTCAACTATCTTTTATCCTTCTGGAAAAGCAGCGTATTGTTAATAAACTGCTGCTTCTGTCTTTTTTTGAGGCTGTGTGATTGGCATTGTGATCTTTTTGTTTTCTGGTTGCTGTTCAAACCTTGGCTTTGCTGCAGCTCAGATAGGAAAGGTCCCAAACCCTTGTGCAGGCTCCTCAGCAGGGGAACACGGGGTTGGTGTCCCTGTGTGTGCTGCTGGCCCAGCCACTGAAACTCCAGTTTTACTTGAAACCTGCTGGCCACTGAATTATGTCCTCATTCTGAAAAAGAAAATATATTTGTCTGGGTTGAGCTGAAGAGACCTGGGCAACATATTTATGATTATCCTTTCGGATTTATATTACACCAGAGGCTGAGATTCTCACCTTTGTGTTTAATACCCATAAATAATGTTGCTGCTTCCTGGTTATTGGCAGGATTTTGCAGGGGTTCTGCTTTATTCGTAGTGCAGTGTGATTCAGTCGTGTTCTTATTAATTCAAGTGACATTCTAATTGTTGTTAAATGTTTTCAGAGTTAAATCTGCCTGCTGCTGAAGTCAGCAGTTCCAGCAGCTCCAGCCTCACGTATCCATTTCAGAATTCTCAGCCTGGCCTCACACTCTCTCAGCTGCTTGTACATATCCATTCCCATGTTTCAGTTGGAATTAGATGGTAAAATCCCTGGATTGCAGAGGGAAATTTTGCTCTGTATTTGTGGGGCTCTGAGCACAATGTGTCTGTTACGCTGATTTTCTGCTCCCAGCGCAATTGCAGTAAAAACCACCACAAATACTTGTAGGATAGGAGTAGAGCAGATCTGTACAAAAACCCATGTGCTGTGCTAGCAATGCTTCTAAGTGCAAATCAGGTCTTGTTGTTTCCATTTCACCTGTAAAAACCAGTTAGCTCAGGGGTGTTTGATCTCCCAAGCTCAGTTCCAGTGCCGATGCTGGTGGGGATGGGGTGAGCAGCTGGAGCTGAGGGGAGGTGCTGGCAATGCTGGGCAGTGCTGTGCTGGCCCAGCACCACCCTGGGGAGATTCAGAGACACCTGGCTGCCAGATCAAGCAGGACAGGGAGGTTCCTAGGATTAGAAGCCCCTTTTTACCACCCTGGATGAGGTGCCTGGCAAATATTCCTCTGTGCCTGTGCGTGCTGGTAACGCTGGCTTGAGGATTGAGGTCTGCAAATGTTTTTGTGTTCCTCGGGTTTGTGTCACTTCAGGCAGGGTGAGCAGCACTGATGTTTCTCTAATAGCTTGGCTGAGGTGGGATAAAAGGATGGGAGAGTGAGATGGAGCAGGACTTTACAGCACCTTCACCTTTTCCTGCTCTGTGCTTTGGAGTCATCCCTGCTTCCTGCCATGCCTTGCTGCCAAACAGCTCTGTTGTGATCCTCGTCCCTGCAGCGCTGAAAGCTCTGCTTGGTGCATCAAATTAAAGTTCTCCCTTTATAATAATAGTAGGAATAATAAAATAATAGTAGGAAGCAACTCCTGTTGCTACTTTTGATCTGTTAAAATGCTGTTTCCAGGAAAGGGGCATGGCTGTATGGTCTGCTGGACTTCAGTTCCTCTCATTCAAAATAGCTCTGTTTCTGTGAAGCACCAGGAAGGACAACCATGCTATTCCAATAGCTGTTCTTTCATCTGGTTGTCTTGACTGATGTTCCAAACCCAGTGTCCCAGAAGATGTGTCCTCTATAAGGTGAGATGTTATAAAGTCTGGCCCTCATCTAACACTTTAAAAGAAAGCAAGCCTTTCTCTACCAGGAAAGGCTTTATTCATGTCACATACTAATCATACACCAAAGCACTATTTAGAAATAAAAAGACAACCTTTGCCTCTTCTCCTTAGTACATATAAAGAAAAACAGTGACAATAAAAGGGAATAGGAGCGGTGAGAGGAAGCACTTTGAAACTATAAAGGTAAAAATTATTTTTATCTCATTAGAACAGATATTAAAGCTTTTCTTTATACACATACTCTTTTTTTTTTTTTTTTCTGAGGGTCAAATATCACCCATTACAGATTCCACTGGGGTGGACCTCTCATCCATCTGTCTCTAAAATTAGCTCTTTATTTCTCTTTTTGGTGAAGATCACAAGAATCTTTCTCCATCAGGCCCCTGATTGCCCTGACCTACTCCAATACTAGAATGTATTCACAGTATTGTGAAGAAAGGGTCCACCTCTAAATGAAGCAGGTCCTTTACCTTGTGTTGCTCTGTCTGGTGAATGGAATAGCATTTATTACATCTGTGTGTTGAGTCATAAGAGAATTAGGAGTTTAGATTATTACAGTATGATGTACATGCTTTAAAGAATACTAACAGCTAAATAATCTGCTTGGGTATTGAACTATCTGGTTTTCCATTAAAGGATTCATAATTAAAAAGTGTTAACTTTTGGGAAAAGGATGAGGCAGCTCCTTCTGCATTTTATTTTATATTTTTCTTTCACATCTGCTAAGCTACAGAAAGATTCAGAAAGTGCAGTACTGTGAGTTACTCTGGAGTTAGACAAGGAAAGATTGGGGTTTTTTTTGCTTTCCTCCCCCTGAAATCTTCTGATTTTTGATGCAGCAGGGTTATTTCTGCAGAAGGAGTTTGTGCCTGCACCATCGAATGACTCCTGGCTCTTAATTTGTGTCAGAATGCAGCAGATTGCCAAATCCGTGTCCCAGCTTCAGAGATGCTGCTGTCTCTGTCATCCTGCAGCTGGCAGGACAGAAGAAAGCGGCGAGGGAAGAGCCATGAGTTCACAGGGCTGATCATAGCGGGGCTTGAGCACCAACACTTAACTGCTCGATAAACCTAATGAGCCCACTCGCTCCAGCTGCAACTGCTGTGTCTCTAACAAGAGCCTGGCTCACTGTGCCTTAATGCAGTGGGAGGGTTCTTGTCTTTGAGCTGAGGCAAGGGCCGTGGAGGGAGCCCTTTGAGGAGCGTTTCCGTGGAGGGTTTGTCTCCAGCAGGGCCCGCGCTGCGCCAGGCGCTCTGCGATCGCAGCTCTCGCTCGCAGCCCCCCCAGAGCAGAGCTTTGAATGATTGAAATCGCCCAACCAGGGCACTGTCCCCATCCTAATAACCCAATGCAATGGCAGAAAAATGACATATTGACAGTGCAGCCTAGAAGTCCAAGGGAAGTAAGACATTTCGGAGCGTGAAAAAGAAGAAAACGCCCTGAGCTTATTCTAGCGCCTCTGTTAGGAATGAATCATGATAAGGATTACAAAATGTGAGCTATAATAATTTAGCCACTAAAGATGGCTTAATAAAAAGCTCCATCATAATTCTTTCTTTATGCTTTCCATAATACTAAATTTTAGGATTTGTTTTCCCTTTGAAACACGGTTACAAAGAATCATGGTTCTGCTTTGTGCGTTCATCTTTAACCTCTGCTATCAACTTTGCATCTCCAATCTAAAGAGTTCAAGAGAAATTATAATACAAGGAAGCAGATGTTTTCTCTTTTGTATAATACCTATTCTTGCTGAATAGGGATAAAAGATGGTAAATGTGGGGGGACATTAATATTTCTTGTTAAAACATGCTTCGCAGGCTGAAGAAACTCATATACATAATGATAGTCAAATGTCGGCGAGTAAAAATAGGGATTTGTTAAAAAACAGCTGTGCTGCACAACTCTTTGACAGGAATAGAGGAATGCTTTATCCAGTAAAATTTACAGAATTTATTTAGAAGGAACTGTAGCTGTTAATTTTAATCAAGGCTGAAGGTTAACAAGTCTGAAATGGAGGGGCTGGTTCAGCCTCGTTTCGTGACCATGGAAAAAGAAATGTTTAACTCTGACAAAGCTCTCACTCTGCTCCCAGCAGATTTCTCTGTGGCACCATGCTGTAGTTTCAGTGCATTTTTTAATGCACTCTCCTCCTCGTGTTCCCTGAGAATCTTTCGGGGACAACCAATGCAGAGCAATGCCACTGTTCAGTGCTCTTCTGCCAGCTGGCTCTGGGTGTTTTCCCCAAGGTTATGTTGCAGCCACTGCCCCATTTCCCAGTGGAAGTGCTGGGGTGAGAGCCTGTCACACTTGAACCCCGGGATGGAAAGGAATTTGGCATGAACTTCAGATGAAAGAAGCCATTTATTAAGAAAATCTTGCCCTTTTTCTAACCAGGATTGCTAGAGCAGGACACAGTCATTGGTTCTTGGGTGAACACTTCTTAGCATCATTGGCTAGGCACAGAATAACAAGTCAGGAATAACAAAGTGTACAAAACACCATCTGCAAGATACATTTTATAAAACACCCAAGATGGTTCGCACAAACTTCTCCTGGTTCTCAGCTCTGCTGGTGAGAAAGCAACAACTTCTCAGGAGCAGGGCCGAGAGCTGCAGGATTTCTCTCTGACCAAACCTGTCAGGGTGCACAGGAGGCTGTGCCCTGGGCAGTGTCCCTGCCATGGGGACACAGGTGCTCCCTGCGCTGCTCACCTGCAGTGGCACTGCCCCAGCAGCTCTCCGAGAGGCTTGGTCAGGACAGACCCCAGGTCAGGAAAGATCCTGGCTCTTTAGCCAGAGGATCAGCAGCTGTGTTATGGATTATCCACTCTGTGAGTTTAGGAACCAGCCCTGGACAGCTGCCTATCACATATTGGTGAAACCTCATAAAATGAAAGCCTTGCTGCCTTTGTGAAATCATGGCTCAGGCCTGTTACTCTGGCTGGGGAAGGACTGTGAGAAAAGCTCAGGAGAAGAAAAACAATTAGTTCTTACCCATGTAAATGTGGTACCAACAGCAGCAAGAAAGTTAAACGACTTAAGGAGAAAAACAGCAACATATCTGCACCTGGTATTTCCATGAATTCTTGAATGCTTATGCTGTAGGTAGCCACTGGCAGAATGTTGTAGTTAACAACAGCCAATGAACCTACTGTAGTAATTTAGTAGCCAATAATTATGTAACATGAATGATAACACCCAAAAATCTATAAAAATAAGCTGCTTTGTTTAATAAAGGCTTTTTTGCACATTGTCTGAGGCACAGACTGTGTGGGTCGTGGCTGCCCCAGCAGCAAGAGCTGCCTGCACTGGGAGGCAGGAGATGTTCTCAGCTGCAGCCTTGCTGAGGCTCTGGAATTTACAGAACAGAACTGTGTTGCATTTATGCTTTAAAAATTGATCACCCTTTAAACTGTAACTGCATCCTGCTATTTGCAGTGACTGGGAGAAACTGGCTCTGATGTCCTGCACTGAGCAGGCTCTGACCTGAAATGCACAATTTGCAAATCACAGACAGATTTTTCTGGTACTGTGGAAGTGAGACTGGCATGGCCAGGCAGATGCATTTCCCATTCACAGCCACTCTATCCTCTACACCCCCCCAGGAAATGCTCTCTAATCCATAAGCACTTTGCATGCTGAGGTGAGATGTTAAATACCAAGAATTGCTTCTAAATAATAAGATTATGACACAAACCAACAAGAACAGGGATCTCAAGGTTAAAGATAGCATTTCTCATTCAATCTGAGCTGCTGGAAGGGAAGAAAGAGATTAGAGAAAAAGGAAAGAAAACCAAAAAAACCCACAAACCACCAAATTGAATCTGTGACTTACATCAAGATATTCAAGATATATCATACAAAGGCTTTTTAATGTGATGTCAGTGTGTGTATATATATAATTAAAATATATTTTCTTTCCATTGTTAAAATATTGCTGTTGAGACAAGATCTTTCTCAGATATTTGCTCCAAATGTACCTGATTCAAATCATCATTATCTTTGTGGCATGTAAATCTTCTTGCTGTAAGGGGGACATACTTTAAGGCAGATGGAAACTTTTTTCCCCACAGCAGTAAAAGATGTTTCCAGTAAAAGTATACTATCTTTATTCAGATGTCCATGGTAACAAATAGAGAAAAATAAACCAGCTTCTTCTCCCAAAAGAAATCCCTTTGAAGTCAAATATGTTTCCTTTTTTTTTTCAATTTTTGCTCAAGTATTGGTGGTATTTCCAGAACATATTTGAATGTTAAGTGTTTTCTCTGAGCTTCTGTTAAAATTCTGCTCTGAAACACAAAGCTGTAAAATTGGTAAGATAAACCCCGGTGTTTACTTCTATTCCAAAAAAATGTTCATTTTCCAGAAGAGATGTTGAGCTGAGAAGTGGGATGCCACTTTTCTTTCATGGTTTGTAGGAATAAGACATCTTTCTCTGGAGTCCTTGATGGATCTTGTCTTTTTCCTCCCATTGTGTCAGTAATTTATGTAGCTTCTGCTCGTGCCAGAAGAAGTTGTAAAATGCTGGAGAACCTTGAACTAGAAGACCTGGTTTATTTGATGTGAAAATAATTCTAGCTTCATGTGTAAGGTATATAAACTGCAACAGTAATGTTGCATTGATTGTACTGCTTTGTTTGGGAAAAAATACAAGCAACCCTGAGTGAAGAAGGCAATTTGCAGCTTTGATTAAATGGAGCAGACAGAGGAAAGGCTGAGGAGGAAAAAAAAGAAGAGCTCTGAAGCTATGGACAGAGCAGTTCACTCAGGCAGTACAGATTTTCTTCTGATTTTCCTTTCATGTGGTTCAGCTTGGGCACACAATCAGCAGCAGAATGATGGGGCTGTAATATTCTCTTCCCAAAATGTACTGAACTCAGCACTGCCTTTGATCCTTCTTTGCCACCCAGGATCTTACCTAAAAATCTGTCCAGTGGGTGTCAGAGGGATTTTGGTCAGTCCTGTTCTGCCTCTTCACAGAGACATTCTTCCAGCAGCCTTGGGGTCTGCAGTGGCACTGGGACAGAGGTTGCTCGTGGCACAGGCTCTCTGTCTGTCCAAAGAGGAGAGGCAAAAACATCTCTCTCCCCAAAAAGATCTTTCACCAAGTATGGTGGAACTGTGAAGTGGCTGATAGCAAGAGCTATCAATCTATAAATCACTACAATTGCTGTTTGCAATTATAAGTGCCAAGAGATAAATTAGGAAAATCTGGGCCTCTGTGTAACAGGCACAGCCATGCCCAAATTTCACTATGAAGTGCAATAAATAACATGATGGATCTTCAGAAATGACATCTCCTATGAATAAATGCAAATAAATTGGACGTGAAGGTGTTTGGGGTGGTGGAAGAGAGTGGACTTTCAGCAGTGACAGAACTAGATAAAAGACCATTCTCAGTGTACAACCACCCCTATAGCTTTAACATAGAACAGAAAAGAAGATATTTGTTTCAAATCTAAGATTGAAGGATTCTTTTACATTGAGATTCTGCCAGTGGCTGAGTACTACAGAGACCAATTTTCCCCAGTCACTGGGAAAACAAACTACCTGTATGTAAATTCAACACCTTTGATCAGAAAAAAAATGCTTTGAATTATATTATATTTTCATTTTACCACTGAAACCTGTATGTGCTTGGAAAGCTGAACAGCATGTCTGACTTTGGCCTGTGCTCATTTATAATGAGTAATTATCTAATGATGATGGTGTTCAGCATGCATGAGAGCTCCTGTAGCAAGATTTGGAATTTTAAGGAAATGCTGTAGATCAAATGATAATGTCTCATTTGTATTCTCTTAGTTCCCTAGTCACCACTGCATTTCATAAAGCAGCTACAGAAATGAACTGCAAATATGCATCATTTTTTGTGTGAGATGAGAAAAGGCTCAATGGTCCTTAAATAGGGCAAACAATCTCTTCCCCACTCCTTGCAGCACCAGGTGATGCTGTCCCAAGCAAGTCACGCACTGTATGAAAGGAATTTTCAATTCTGTCAGGAAGTGCCCCACTCTTGAGGTCTTTAGGGATAAATAAATGTATAATGGAAGGCAGGATTAGCTCTGTGTGAGTACGTGGAGGTGTAATTCCTGCCTGCAGGACCTGGTGATCCCTCTGCTGTGCTGGGATGGGGTAAGGCCATGGCATGGGTGGGGTGTGTGTAGGAATTGGGACCTGAGCAAAAGCCTCTATTTCCACTTAGAAATGGGGAGTTGGTAATCCAGTTAAAACTTATTTTTCTGTTTGCAGCTGTTATTTAAACACATAGGGATCTGTTTAGCAAAATAAAAATGGTTTATAACGTTAAAAGGAAAGAATTAGAAGTGTGAGTGTTCTGTTTTAAAGAGATTTAGGACTTTTCCACTGACAGCAACAGTAATTTGGCTTCTATTCTGATGTCTGTATTTTCCACTGTGGAGGAGATCTACTTGTGTATGTGCACATCTATGCATATTTATCTGCCTTCATAATGTGAGCAAATTACTCATGCATCTCAACATGTGTATCTACAGATGCATACATCTCATCTCCCACTGACTGATGGCTCGCTTTTGCTTCATTCAACATTTTCTCAAAGGCACCATCAGGGAGCTTTGCTGGGGAAAGCCAGACCTGCCCATGGAAGGCAGCCTTGGAACTGGCAGCTTCAGAGGGCAAAATGTTTTATAGCCCAGGCTGGGCACAGCCTTGCAGAGCTGAGCTCAGCTTTTAACCTGCAGCAGCCTCTGTGTGTTCTTCAGTTAAATCACCTACTCTGAGCACTTCCAGGGAATTCAGTGGTCCTACCCTGAATGAGCACAGTTAAGTAGGTGCATAAGTGTTTCCAGGCTTTAGGCTTTACAAGCTTTCATAATTAGTGCTCTAGACAACATTAATTAAAGAGTACTTTAGAAAGAATATAGCTGCTTAAACCTCTCCAGTGGTTTGCATCTTATTCAGGGATCCCAATCAATGCAGCACATGGGTAATCCACTCAGAGAGCCAGGCATGATTATAGTTTCATATAATCTGTATATACATCTCTGAAATTGTATATAGCAAACACAACTCTATATGAAGTCACTTCAGTTCAAGGACAATTAAATGAGGCAGCAATAATGAAAGAAACATATGTTTTCATTTTCATTATGGTTTCTTCAAGGATTGTGATCTATGGTACTCAGATATGATGAAGAGGGAGGTTTTCCTGAGGCTAGCAATATTTCTCTTATTTCCTTGTTTAGCCTTGGGACAGTTAGAATTTGTATCTTACTCATCCTCCTGTTATTATACAATTGGGGACGAATTAAGAGTAAAGCACTGACTGATAGTTTTTATGGAAAAAAAAAAAGACATTGAAATGTTAAGCATGATGTTGTATCTGATTTATTGTTCAAGACTGGTTTGTATTTTCTTTTGTGCTGCTGTACTTGGGTTATGATGCAGTCATCTGTCTTCACAAAACCATCTGAGTGTCATGTGGCAAATCTTTTGATGAATGATGGAGGATTGTGTTTGGCAATTGAGGATCCCCTGCAGCAGCTCTGCTTAAGGCTTAAACGCTGTTTTAATTCTTGACATTACTTGTCTCTTATGCTCTTTTCCTCCCATTTTGAGATAATTTCCAAACGCTGATGAGGAAAATTACTGCATCTTGTACTGATATAGTTGTAAAGGCACAATAAAATTTGACATCTTCCATTTAGTGTGTCTTGATCAGAAATAGGTCTATCACTCAGAACAAATTATTTTGAAGCCTAAAGCAGGAAGGATATAATAGTTAAGCACAAAATTACCTGATGGGTTTTTAATCACCCTGACAATTATAAAATAAAAGATCTCTGTCCATTATTGAAAGAGGAACAAAGAGCAAGAGTAGGAAAAGAGACAATGACAAAGTAAATGATTGAGGGAGTGGGAGCCTCCTGTACTATCCAAAACCTCTAACGATGCTCAGCAGTGACTCAGACATTTCCTGGAGTACATTGAGCTACTTTTCATCTGGCTCTGCATGTTAATTACTCCAAGAGAAAGAAAACACTGAAAAGCACCTGGACAATTTGCTTGTCTGCTTGTTTTCCTGTCATGTTTCCCTGGAAAATAGTGGTGGACCCGGAATGCCTGTGGGTTTGAGGTGTGGAAACACATCCAAGGCTCTGGCAAGGCTCCAGGCAGAGAGCAGGACTGCAGCAATCCTTTGGGGTAAGGGCTGGAGGTTCCTAAACCCACAGGAGCTCCAATCTTCTCAGCAGTGACAGGGCTCCTTCTCAAAGGGGTCAAAGATAAAAAAAAATCTATATGTTTATAGATTTCTCTGTTTTCTTTGAATGATGGGGTTTCTTTTCATATGTACTTTCCACTCTTCCTCAGATTTGCTCCCAAAAAATTCCACTTAGTGAAATTAAGCCCTGATAGTGCAATAATTATTAGCCAGGTAAGTTCGAGTCATCATTTTTTCCCCCCAGCCTCGACTCCATGCCGGTGACTGCTGATTGCAAATACCATTAGTGAAACAGAAATCAGCACAGTGTACTCCAGCTTCTTTTTTTCAAACAAGGGGCTATTTTTCAGCATTCAGGTTCCCCATAGGCTTTTAATCAAGGTTATGGGAAAGTCCATAAACTTTCTGCTGAATATTTAACAAGCTGAAGGTCGTAGCAGACATGAGATCCCAAGGACGGGGGAAATGAGATTGCAATCAGAAGAGCAGAGGAGACCTGGTGATAAGCAAAGCTTTGTCTACTGATAATATCTGCCAGAACAAACACCAGAGTCACGTTGGCCAGTTCTTTTGTGAGATTTAATTTTCCCAGCATAAACAGCCGTAAAAAGGGGGTAAACACGAATGGGTGCTGTTTGCAGCAACGTTAGTCCCTGAATTTCTTTGAAATGATGATTGAAATCCAGTCAGAAAAGAAGTTTAAAAAATGGAAAATGTTTCGGTGTAGTTACATACTTTTCTTTTTTACTGACCTGAAATTCTAATTCCCTAACATCTCTTTAATAAATTCTGTGAACAACTTCTATTACACTGAATTGTAATGCCTGTTTATATGTTTAGCCAACAATTTTTCCTTGCTAGATCTTTTTAATTGAACAATTTTTAACAGTCTAGTTGTGACAATATTTTCCTGTGTACAAATGGAAAAGCAATCTTGCAGAAACTCTTACCCATGCCTATCCAGCAGCCATAAAAATATAATTACAACACTCTGCATAATGCATGGAGTGAATATTCAGAAAAGTTATCTGAAATGCCAGCCTGTGGAGGCTACACAGAGTGTCCACTGTGCTGTGGCTTTGCAGCAGCAGTGCCCAGAGCTCCGTGGCCACAGTGGCTGCAGGAGCTCTGTGGTGGCACAGGATGCACTGAGTGTGTCTGAGATGGCATCAACCTTCAGCCTCTGCCCTTTTTGGGCATCCTGAGAACTGCCTGAAAGTTCTCTCCCCAGTAATTAGTTATCTTTTGCCTGTGTGTTTCCTGAAGCTGATATGTTGCTTATCCCTTATTTGTAGGAAAAAAAAAACCCAATGAAATATTTAATACTTAACATCATAGCCTGTTCTGAATAGCATAGATATAAATTCCTTTTGTATAACCAAGTGGCCCTATGACTTTTTATGTCGTGATAAAAAGGGTGGGCAGGCCCTGGCACAGAGTGCCCAGAGAAGCTGTGGCTGCCCCTGGATCCCTGGCAGTGCCCAAGGCCAGGTTGGACAGGGCTTGGAGCAGCCTTGGAGTGTGGGAGGTGTCCCTGATCATTGCAGGGCAAGTGAAGTCTGTGATCTTTAAGGTCCCTTGAAACTCAAACCATTCTATAATTCTGTGAATTTTTTTCCCCCTGCTTTGTGTAAGAACCATTAAAATATTTACTGTCAAAAATTCTGCTGAACTCGGAGTTGGAGTTGTAGCTCAAAGGCTGAGCACATCCCATCTCTGTTAATAGAATAACACACTGTTTTGCAGTAAATCTGGTTAAAATACGTGGAATAAATATTATCTTTGGCTTAATTATTATGAGAGAAAAAAGGCTGCAGAGAAGAAACCATGCTAAAAGTTTTCCCTCTTTTTATTACTGTTAAGCACCAGAAATGTTGGCGACTCTGTGACTATTCTAGGTCGGAGACAATTTCATCAATCAAATGATTGTTGATTTGGGGGTTAATTTCTAAGAACTGGATGAACATTTCTTCAGGTTGTTCCCTTCATAATTTGTTCATTATTGTTGAGAGAAAGGAGAGCCCAGAAAAGGACTTTACACAGGCTGCTATTTTTTATGACAAAACATTTGAGACTTTTCTGTTACAAAGGCTCAGGTTTTTACAGCACACTCATAACCTCCAGCATTCAGTGAACAACTTCGTCAGTTCTTATCCAGCACTTCCAGCAAGGAAGGCTAAAAGTGACTCCAGGTTCTTTCCCGAGGGAGCTGGAATCCCTTTTCTGTCCCATCTGGAGTGGCTGTGCTCTCTGTCCCATGTGCAGGGCTGGCCCTGGCACCCCTGCCCACACTCTGTGATGGTGAAAAGTTTGTGAGATTAGGAGCAGAGATTTTTCCATGACTCCATTCTGGGCAGGGAGGAAATCACCTGCCTGGGTGTTCTCCCTTGCCAGACCTAAACCCCCAAGTCTCACCACATTATGTGGGATGAAGATAATTTTTCCTGTGTGGGGATAACAGGGCAGGATCCATCCCTTGGTTTTGATCATGCTGTCAAGCCACCTCTGCCACCATATAAATAATAATACCATACTACACTAAGTATTAAATATTTCATCTGGAAAGAACCTCACTCTCACTGCTGTATTTAAAAATACAAGATGAAAAAAATTTACATTGTGGCATTTTTAAATCTGGCCATAAAAAAAACAAATCAAGCTTTGCAACAATGAAACTTGTCTGATAAAAGGACTGAAAACCTGAAGGAGAAGTTGTTTAATAATAAATGGAACCTCAGTGCTGCACTTGTAAGACAATTGTGTTTCACTTGAGACTGTGCTGCTCTCAGGATAGAAGAGCTGAAAAGGAGTATAATGTAAACATCCATTATATAGAGTTCATGCATGTATTTTGTTCCTGGGCCACTCTGATCATGCAGAGTTACACTTTCAGCATGAGACAAACAAGTTTGGCAACAGATGAAAAAGTTAGAAAGTTCGTGCTGAAGATAAATCTTTTAACCCCACTACATTTAATTTGTCCTGTGAACTTCCACAGAATGGAAATATCACAAAATAGCAAGTGTCAAGCCACAAAAAACAAGTTTGTTTTGCTGGTTTAAATAGAGAATTTTGTTAAAAAATGTAAGAACTCTCCAATATTAATACCAGGAACAAAATTAAGATTAAAATATCAGGCTAAAATTTAAGTTTTGGTGTTTTTTTAATTTTTTTTTCTCTGATTTATAAACTCAGTTGCTGTCTTGCCAGCCCATGTAGGACATTTCAGTGTGAACCTATTGAGTTTAGTTTTTTACCTGTAACAAATCTTAATACTCTTGTTATCCTTGATGAAATATGCTTGTCTGCCAGAGAATAGCAGACAGATTACAGACAAGAAAACAAAAACCTTTTCATCTCTCCTAACTGACCTTTATTCAACTTATTAATATATTATAGTTTCCCAAAATGTTTCACAAGTTGAAACTTAATGGATTAAGCTTAAATCCATTCCTCCAGACACACATAAGTTTATGTATTTTTATTTTAAGGAACACATGCAGGCTGGGTTGTCCTGAAAACGAAGTGTTTTGCAGAGCTGCATTATATATCAAGACTTTTAAGATGCTTCCTAGTACATATATTTTAAGAGCACTTAGCAGCAGTCAGACTGGGTGCAGAGGATGGATCAGAGCAGCTGCTGCTCTCAGCCTGGCTCCCCCAGCAGCAGCAGCTCAGTGACAACCTCAGCTCTCTCTGCTCCTGGCAAACACGAGCTCCGAGTTGTCTTGACTTTGAAAAAACCCTGCACAAATGCCCACGACCAAAGATGATTTCCCAAGCCACCTCTTCTGCTTCTGTGAGAGCCATGAAACTAGAAGGAGAGGGGAGACTAAGATTAGAGACCCTCGATGTGAAAAACTCCCACAGCACCTCTGTGGAATATTCTGAATTATGTTCTTATGAATAACACATCATCACTGCAGATATTCCCTTTATTCATCTGGATTGTGCAGCCAGTGCAGGAGATCCCATATGGATGTCTCATACCTGCAGGTGAAAGGGATTTTTTTTTTCTATTCTTTGTGGTTCTTTGCATTTTCAATCGTTATCTCTGAAAATATGAAAAAGATTTTAGGAAACAAATTATTGGAGGTGGTTTTGGCTGACAGTTTTGTTTTTCCTTAGAGATAAGGAAATACCAGTAAACCAAATGAGGGAAGGTATTGAAAAACAGAGATAAAACTATTTTAGTATGAAACTGGTTGAATAACTATTGATCTTGAGAGAATTGGAAATTTAACCCTGTCTCTGCACAAACTGCAAGAGAGTTATTAGATGTGGAGAATAATCCATAGAAAAGGAAATACTAATGTCTCAATAGAGATATGAGATACATTGATAAATTATTTTCATTCCACATTCAAAGTGGTAAAAGGAAATATATATTATCTGATAATTGTCTGACCTCATAGAAAAACAGCAACATCAATGCTAAGAAATGTTAAATGCTAAATGCTAAATGAAGAACAGTGTCTGCAAACCTGGCAAGGCTGTGACAGGCCTTGCAGACAGGCAAAACACAGCAGTGAAAGAATGTGTAGCCTTGTCATATTAGAAATATTCTTAAATCCTGCATAATTTGACAGTGAAATGGTTTTCAGACAGATTAGGCAAGGAAGTGCAAAATTATTTCTTTCTTTTTTTTTCCAGAAAATAAACTAGACTACAGAAATGAGCAGGATGACATCTTGTCAGCATCTCTGAGAGCTTTATTTAGCCCATGCCCTTCACATCTGATCCAAAGCTGCAAATGAGGATATTTTGGGAGGATATATGAAAGTTTTCCCCCTGACATGAAATTTAGTTCTGTTTTTTTGGGTTTTTTTTTTTTTTACTTTAATATAAATGCCCATCCAGCCATGTGTCTTCCTGTAATACAGAGAGAGTGGTGGCTTTTGTACTGGAAAATTGTACTGGAATTGCACTGGAAAATTGTGCTGGAATTGCACTGGAAAATACTCTTTTTCAACACAGGGCAGCTGGGAAAAAATTGTGGTGTTGCTTTGTCCTTGGTGCTGTTTGAGGAAGATCAGGAGGTTGGAAAGAGTTTAATATGTTTTCATTTGGGTTTATGAGACACTAATAAAATTTCATAAAACATAATGAAAGCTGATAATGCCAAGTCGAAGTCTGATAAAACTATGGGATGAAAATGGTGTGGCAACGAGGGAAAATGGTCAGGAAGTTATTTTGGTGGAGGGTTTGTCAAGCTGTGGAAATGACAGATTTTCAGAAATTAATTTGAGAGGTCAAGGTGGATATTCTTCTCAAATCTTGTCTTTGTGTTCATATTTTTAAATATTTGTCATAAATGTTTATTTTGATTATGTAATTTCCAAACTGGCCAACTTTGAATGCTGCTTGTATCAAGATAACATAAGAAAAAGTTATTGAATTTTAAGGAGCTTTATTAAATTTCTGTTGACATATTTAAGAGGTGGAATTTTCATAGTAGTTATGAAAAGCAAATATTTTTTAAAGGGACATTTTCTTTAGATACCAATATTAACTAATTCATTAATAAAATTCCCACTTTTCTGCCAGAGTGCACTCAATAACTGCATTTTCAAATGAAATTGTGAAAGAGATGGTGATTTGAAATCAGATTAAACATGAAATTCCAAGAGTAGAACATAAGAAAAAGCAAAGAGTAGTCTTAAAAATAGAAATTAAGAAAGAAACAATTCTTCACTTGTATTTTTCAAAGCTGTGATGATGTTTTTCATTTTGCCAATCTGTTGTTTGGCATCAGTTATTGTCATTATTCTGAAACATTAATCCAGCAATGGCATCTCTGCCTTCAGAAACTTCCTGGTGTGATTGCTACGTGCTGTCACTGATGTCTGAGACTAAAATAATTTTATGAAAAAGTTATATATGTAAGATTTATAGGCAGAAAAGATGCATTTCATGAAAAGTCAGTAAAAAAGGAATCAAGCCCACTCATCTGAAATGATTTGGAAAGTCTCTGGAAGAAGCCATGGAGAACATTTTCCTGGGGTTTGGCAGCAAGAAGTAGGGATTGAACTGAACTTGGGCTGAACTTGGTGTGCAGCAGCAAACGTTGGACAGACACAGCCACACTGCCAGCAGGACAAAACCACCTGCAGTCTGAGCAGGGAGGGTGATGGAGGGAACTGGAGTTGAGATCTCCATGGCTCCCCAGGGATCCACAGCCACTGAGCTCCTATAAATCCCAATTTTCTTGGTTTGGTTTTGTCAGGGTTTTATTCCAGTGTTGAGAACCTTCTTCCTTGTGATGTTCTCTCCAGCAGGCTCAGAGAGAAGAGCACGTGGTGCTGCTCCTTCTACTTACAATTAAAATGCTCCAGGAATGGTGCAGGCATCACAGATATTTATTCATATCATTTGAGGAAATGCTGTCAGTCATTCAGTGTGGGTAATTAATTTCAGCTGCAAGAAATTCTAGGTAGGGTCCCTGAGTGGAAGTGAAGATGCAAACCTG
Organism: Erpornis zantholeuca; assembly: GCA_013400515.1. Lineage (NCBI taxonomy): Eukaryota > Metazoa > Chordata > Aves > Passeriformes > Timaliidae > Erpornis > Erpornis zantholeuca. The sequence goes on along the minus strand of VZTN01006706.1, from coordinate 597,384 downwards.
TTGTGTCTTCTAATGGGTTTTGTGTCCATGCAACAGTTGAGTGTTGGGTGCATGCATAAGGATTTAAATTAAGCTGTGGTTATTACTTTGTGATTCAAGATGAAAAAAGTGTAGCCTGTTCTTTTTAAGTCTGCCTGTTGGATTTGTTCAAGTGCTACCTGTCATTTTGAATCAGTCTTGCAAACTTTCTGTAATATTCAGGCTGTATGCCTGTTTTGTCAGGAAGAAAAAGGAATGTGTGCATGCACACCGGGAAAAGGAAGATTTCCTGACTTTGTTGGTTAACAGTTTTCAGAGAATCCAGTGTCTTTCTCCCACAGTAACAATTTTATGCATAACTTTTCTTTTTCACCTGAATGCTGTGAAATCTGCAGGTATATGTGTGTCCTGTGCCTTTGCTAATGTTAGAAAATCATACTCTCCCTCCACCATTCCCCACAAGAAATTTCCTCTTTGTTAAACGTAAATAACAGATAATTGGTGATTGGTTATGTTTTCAGCTCCCTGGACTTGCTAAGTGAGGCTTCCTTTGGAGCTCAGGATTGGTCTGTGAGTGCAGTTTTCGTAGCTCAGACGATTATTTCATCAGCAGAACACAAACCTCGCTAATTTGTTTTGTGATAACAGTGCCTGCTAGCTGGCACTTAGACTTGTTCAAGCTATTGTATTACCATTTTCTTTGGTGTAGCTTTCTGCTTTCTGCAGTAAATGTCATCTGCAGACAAATTAATAATTTGTTATCATTTGCGGAAGCAAGAAATAAGAGCAGTGGAAGTCAGCTAAGCAGGCAGGGCCATGGTGGTGGCAGGAGCCAAGGAAACAGCGCTGAGAGTCTGCCCTCGAGATGGACTGGCAGAATGCAGTAAAGCCAAAAGAGACTCTCAGTTGTTTTCCACATTCAGTGCATTGTGAATAGATAAACACTGAGAGGTGTTTCAGGTTCTGTGTGTTCTGTCAGCACCACTCTGGGGGTGGGTACCGCGCCTCACCTTGCAGCCGGAGTTTTATTGTCTCTTTACCAACAGGAGTCTGTAGCCAGTAGGGTAAATAAAATCAGCTAAATGATCTCTTAACATGTGCTCCTGCCTGGGAGCTTCTGAGGACTCTGCAGGTGTGAGGTAACTCGTGTCCATTGAGTAGGGGAGTGGTTCCTCCCCGTGTCCTGTGGAAGTGTGGTTTTCCAGGAGATCTGCGGTGCGTTATCCCTCGGAGAGGCCGCGGCATCTCTCCTTGGGATGCTGAGTCCCTTCAGAGAGGTGCAGCACGGCCTTTGTTTCTGCCTGGCTTCAATAGGAGTTTGATCAGCAAGTTATTAGCCAGAGGTGAAGGCTGCACTTGTCAGAAAATACTTTCTGCTTGGCAGTTTTTGATCTTGCCCTGCAGAAGGACTCGCGGGTAGAGGACGCGGGAAGTCGTTTGCTGAACGTAGGGAGCTGCCTGGCTGCTGCTTTTAATTAAATCCACCACCAGCCAAACAACCTGGCTTGATTCCATGGCCTCGTTTCTTAGAGGGCCCCCCCTGCCCCCAGTTTGTCCAAGGATAATCCGAGTGCTGCAGCTTGTTTGTGATGTTGACTACACAGCGCGTTGCTTTTCTCTTGGTGCTTTGATTAATCTTTATTAAGCTCGTGGCCAATCTGGACATAGTCCCTTGATTTTGCTTTTATTTTTAGTATAACCCTTAATAAACAAAATCACTTTCATCATTCTCAAAGGAAGGAGTAAAAATTGCCTCATGGATAGGGTATTTTTATTAAATGGGTGTGTTTGTTATAAAGAGTTGTAACACATCTGAAAAAAAAAAAAAAACCATGTAAGCTTCTTCAGTCTATGGTTATTTGCTGGTACCTCGATGGAACAGCTTACTAATCATGGCAGTCAGACATATCCTATTATTTATACAATAGTGTTTTGAAGAAAGTTCATTTTTAAGGTAAGCAATCAAGTAATTCCTTATATGGAGATGGGGGAATACTTAACCTTGAGTACAACAACATTAACTCCGGAGAGCTTAATGAATTATTCATGCTATTATCCACCTTGAGAGACATCAAATTGCTCTGCACTGGCTGCAAAGTGCAGTTAACAAAAAAATGATAGCTTGGTGAATTATATTTGTATATCTGAACATTAAACTAAAGACACTGTGGAAAGGCATTGGTGGATGTACCTGTAGAGCCCATGCAGAGCAAGGTCCTGCATGGCATTTCCTAATTCACTTGCAGTCATAACTCATTAATAATTTGTTTGCAAGGAACAGCCCAATAGACAAAAATCGTTTAATATTCAAAGGTGCCTATACCAGCACTGGAGGATGTAATCACTGCAGGCACTAACCTCCTTACAAAGAAGCTGTTCATTATGGTCCCTGGAGGCTGCTACAACATCCTGAAGTATATGAAGTTGCCTTTTACTCTCTTGTATTTTCGTTTTTACAGACAGAAACAAAACTGCTATTTGCCTTTCAGTATGCAGAGCGACAATTTTAAAAGCTTGGCTGAGACTGGTGCTGGCGTTTCCTTGAGCAAAACAAAATTTAATCTCTTCAAAAACAAAATTTAAACTCTTTTTTCTGAGGCCTTCAGACATGTGCTCTTCACAAACATTTCCTGTTCCCCCCATCCCTCATTCTAAACTCTTGGTTTAGGAGCTTAGTTAAGCAAATATACATAATTATGAATATTCAGAGAGTTATCAGTATGTGGGTTCCTCTCTGTGGTCACACTTCCCACAGGTGTGCTTGCTGCTGCTGCTGCCCAGTGGTTTTGGAAAAATTTCCTTTAAGGAAGTCATGCAAGAGGTTGGGCCTTGTGGGTTCCTTTCCTGAATTTATTTCTTAATAGGAAGATTCAGAAGATTCTTTAGATTCTGTCTGTACCATCGTTTACCATCATGGCAGTTTGAGAGAGGGCACTCAAACACACACATGTTCTTCATATACTTGGGGAGATGAATGGAGCTCCTGCTTCTTCTGGTGGCTTGCATTTATTGCATTTTACTCCCCTCACATTGTGATTTAATAAATAAATTATCTCCATTTTTAATAGTAAACTGCCATCTTTTTGGAACTGCTGATTTCAGGAGGGTGGCTGTAGCAACAGCTTTGTTGGTTCCCAAAATAAAAAAATGGCTTTAAAACACTTTTTTCTTAATAATTTAATATTTGAAGAGACAACAATTTTGAATATAAAAATATGTAATACACAAATATACATTTCTATTTTTAAAACATCATTAAGAATGTCATCAATTTTCAGGGGAAAATAGCAAAGTACAAGAACAAATGTTACACTGTTTGTCTTCTGTTCAACACAACTGACTGCTCTCTATAATCTACTAGGGGTACCTGGGTAGGCTTAGCCTAAGATGAGACCAGTTTTTAGCACAAAATTGCTTTCCAAAACTTCTGCTCAAGAGATGTTCATGGACAAATATTTACAGTTTTCTAAGGCTGCTCCTTCTCTGGGCCTTAGCATTGATACAATTTTCCGTCACATTTATTATTAACATTTTAAAAATTATCTTTCATAATCTCAGCATCTCTCCATGATGCTTAGAATGAAGGGGTGGGAGGTGTTTGGAGAGGAGATAATTTTGCTGTCTGAGTACAGATGCAGAGCTCCCGCAGAAAGGGATTCATCATTAACTAAAATTCAGAACATCAAAAAGATTCAAATGGAACCCCCTGGCATCTTCAGCTCCTTATCAAGATGGTATTACCAATTCCTGAATTTAGTGACTAATTGTTTTTGTCTGTGAGATGTCTTTTAACCCATTAAAACTGCTCAGGGCAAAACCCACGTGTTTATGGATTTAGTACATTCTTAATACTTTGTAACTCACAGATCTGGTAGCTCTGATAAATCTCTGAATATTCCCATCCTCTGAGTCTTGTCTTTTCCTTGTGTACGATGCTTGTAGCATTAATTATGATTTTTGCAGATATATAAGAATGCATTCACTAATTTTGAAAAATTCAAATAATTTCAAAGCGTGGTGCTCAGGAAAACTGTTTATCATCCAAACATCCACACTCACAGAATGTTTCCTGGCTATAGAAGTATCAAAGTGAGTAGGATAGAGAGCATCAATTCCAACTTTTGCCAAGAGATTTTTAATCAAAATATTTAGAAGTTCTCCAGTCAGTGTTCAGACAGTCAAGAATGTTGGGACCTCTGCTAATCCTGATTTCTCAAATTATTAGGTATAATAATGAGTGATTCCGAGTGATTCCAGAGCTTAATCAAATTCAAAATTCTATTTTCTGGAATATGGAAGGCTTGACATGACATTATGGATTGAGGTTTAAAGCAGGTGGGCACACTCAGTCATGTGCAGCTACCTGATATTTGGTCATCAGAGACCTTGGACTGTGCTGGAAGCAGATATATTTACCTCTCCCATTTACAGATGGGTCAGGGCTGAGGTCACAAACAGCACAGTGAAGGAAATCTCAGACTTTGCCTGCTAGCTCTGTATCATGGGATGCAGCTCTCTTCTGCAGGAGTTCAATTTCTAATGCTCCCTGACCCTTACTCTGCTATAAATAATCAGAAATATTCATTACAGAAATGGCAATAGCTTTGGAGAAGTGATGGAGTGTATATTACAAAAGGAAAAATACATCCAATTCTCATAACTCCTTGCAAATCGTATTGGAAAGCCTTCAGCTGAATATATTCATATCCTGCTTTAAGAAATGCTACAAATAATGTGATGAGTTGAATTATCCTCAAATAATTCAGCTCGTGTAGGTGTGTGTGTACCTATTGCACTGTGCAGAGGCTTATCATTTTCTGGTTTCAGCCTGATACAGCATGTTGAAATATTGAAAAATGTCCTTTAATTTAAGGTTGAGTGTCACTATTAAAGTCATAAAGTCCTATGGATTGAGTAGTGCTAACATGGCACAGCTTTTGGTTGTTTTGTTTTTTTTTTTTCCATTTCTGTGCTTTTTATTTTGCTCTATAAGCTTGAATCCTTAGTGTTAACAGCCTGGAAAATTATACTTTTCTAGACATTAATGTAAAAATGATTCCTGGTTCTGATTCCACAGCTTGGTCACTTGCAGTGGATGCAGAGGAAGAATGTGCTGCCAGCACTGTCATTCTTGTGTGCTCAAGTTTAGTGAAGGGCACTCTAGAAAGAATCATGAGGCTTTTTTGTATTAATATTGTATTTTGAGGAGGGCTATCTTTGGAAAATTTTCCATTTGGTCATGTGAATATTGATATTTTTCTGCTTTTTTTTTTTTTTTTCTCTGCAGCCATAAATGATAGAAGCACTGTTGCTTCTGGAACTCTCACTGCTGCTTTGTTTTTTGTTTTTTTTCTCATCCCAGAAAATGGAATTTCATAATGCATTTTCAAGCTGATGCTTTCATAAAAGAAATTGTAGAAGAGCAAGGAATGCAAAATTCAAGGACTTGTCCAGGCTATAAAATGCTGTACCTGAGGAAGTCCTGATAGGAACACTAAGAAAAATTTTCTTTTCTGTTCAGTGCAACAGAAGAAAAGCAGATATTAGTTTTTGAGAATTGATTTTAATTTTTAACCAATTAAATTAACTTTATTTATTAAATATTATCCCTATTCATTTATTATTAAATATTAACCCTATTTATCTTTGGGTTCATGCTTGGGGAATTGATGCTGAGATCCAAGTGGGAAGAACTCGGGAGCTGTCCTTGTCCATGTTGGGATGCACTGAGGCAGGAGCCTCTGGAGCCCAGAGTGTACCTCTGAAGGCCTTTCCAATCAATCCCTCCTTGATTCCTTTATCCCTGCCTGCTCTCTGTTCCTAGGGAGACATTTAAGGCATCATCTCCAGTTAAGTGAGGGCTAGCTGTGGCACTGGCAGCAGTGGCAGAGGAGGATCCAGGTGAGAGCAGGCAAGAGACGACTTCAGTGAGCGCTCAGGCAGGCAGAGGAGCAGTCCTTTCTTTCTGCACAACATGTTTGTGTTTGCAAGCAGTAAATGTAGATGGGAAATTGCATTTCCTTCAGTGATCCATCCTGATTCCTCTCGGGGATCCTCTGTGCTCGGTGCTGTTCGCTTTTGAAAAAGGAGAGTGAACTTTGCAGAGGGTTCTTACGGCACATTAACAGTGTCCACAGGTGCAGCAAGTGCAGAGTCCCCTGCAAATTTACAGCCTTATTTACTGCATAATAAGTTCCCAAGGGAGACACAGGCTCAGGTGCACTGATCCGTGGAGGCTGAGAAGAAATTGGAGACAAGCAGAACTCAGCGACATTCTTCAACTGATTACTCATAAACCTTGGAAAAATACCATTTTCAGCTCTGAGACAGCCTGGTTTTATCCACACAGTGCACTATTTTAACTTCATGTTAGCCTAAAAATCTTCCCATGTTGCCCTGGTAATTTATGTGATGTTCCTTTGCAGGAACAAAAATCTATCTTACACTTAACTCCTTTTGATAATTAATTCTCTCCCATCTGCTTACAGCTGGTGTGGTAGAAATGTGCTGGAGTTTCCTTATTTGCTCCTGCCTTGGAGTCATCTTTTAATATAAATAGCTGTGAATCTACCAATAATTTTGAAACGAGCCTTTCTCAGTTTCTGACCAGCATATCCAAGTCATATTCCTTGATGCAATTTTTAGTGTGTTTTTAGGGGAATGCAGACTGATCTTTTTATACTATTTAATAGGAAGGTATAAACTTCATCTGTGATCCATCCTGCACTTAAAATAAATTTTTAAGAGGAGTGTGATCAGCTTCACATAAACAGAAACATCATATCTTCGAGTTTGGCTGTTTTCTTCTCTCTGACAAACCTCACAACATTTAAAGTACATTCTTTTTGCAACCAGGCAATGTTTTTCACCTAATAAATAATTGCAGAGTGTTGCTGCTCTACCAGCTTAGTTTATTTAACACAAAATAAGGCACTCCATGTTTTGCCTGCCCTGGATAGCGAATTGTGCTTTTATGTAGGGTCTTTTAAATATATATATATATCT